>JAQZBX010100761.1:0-11331 GCA_029593785.1 Cabassous unicinctus | reverse complement strand
AAATTATCATAAGAGACTTAAAACAACTGAAATGAACATTTAAAACAAAAAGTTTTTAGTGGGACTAAAGAGAAATAATGAGAACCAGATTTCATGAACCAGTGAAATTACCAAAATTTTAAAAAATAATTAAAATAAACTTTGACTTTTATCTGTTTAGCAGTTTTGTTTCTTCTTTATAATCTCAAATTTTGCTACACAATACTAGTGCCTGTGACATATATCTTTATTCTTTCCCAACTGCAAAGCTGATATTTTAAAGCTACTTTCTGAAAATGAGAATTTTATTACTCAAATTATTTCACAAGTATTTTAAACTAACCACAAATGTAGCAAGTATCTCATTTCAAAAAACTTACGTCCAAAAGGATAAGGCAGAAATTTATATTTTCAAACACAGTTTGTCTTTATGAGGAGGTTCAGGATATATTAAAAATCTGTCACCCTAGAAAAACAACAGAATTACCCTCTAAGCACCAACTAGAACCCCACTTCAAATTGAGTATGTCAGAAAAGGTTTCTCTGCTCCTCTCAGTTCCCTTTCTCTTAGGTTGTATCTGACAAGAGCAAATTCCAACTCTGGGAAAGGCTCCTAGGTCAGAATTTTTTTGCCAAATATTTTGGTTCCTAAGGGTAACTAACAGAGCAAAGATTTTCAGTAAATACCACATTTTTTGGTCAGAGAGTGAAGCAATCTACTGGAAAGCACCATATACCTGCAATCTATGTATCATTTGTCTAAGAAAAATTTCTATATCTGCCACAGCCTATTTATTAAGTCTCCAATGCTAAGTCTGATATATAAAACTACAAAAAAAAGTTTAAACTATGAAAAAAACAAGGTTCAGAACAGTGTATACAGCATGTTACCCCAGTGTGTAAAATAGAAGATGCTTCAAGATAACTAGCCCAGAAGAAACAGGTAACATTGATTGCCTCTGAGAAGGGCAGCTGGGAGGATGGAGGATGAAAGAGTGATAAGGGAAGTGCCAGGACCCCAACCCTACCCTCAGTAGAAACCCACAGCTTTAAGAAAATAAACTCCCCTTGGTCCCTGGTCCCTCTCTCCCCTCCTTCCTCCCCTTTTCTCCATGGAATCCACATAAGGAAAATAAGCACCCCAGGCTGCCCCTTTGAATTGAAATTTACAACTCTATACAGATAATGACTCTTTTCCTCCCTAATGGCTTCTGCTTTTAGAAAGATAAGCTAACCTTGCTTTTCTGCTTTTGTAACCCTGCCTGCCCTTTTGCTCAGGAATTTGCCCACTTAGTATACCTATATAAACTTATGAAAATCGGAAAACAGGGCTCAGAATTTGGAGAGTGAACTCTCCTCTGGGCCCACAAGTAATAAAACTTTTTTCATCTGTGCTCCCAAGAGTGCCATTTGGGTTACTTCTGGCTGGCCACAACATTTGGTTCCCTGACTGGGAAACACCCAATCAAGCAGGCCTGTTGTGCCTCGGCTTGGGGCTGACAGGTTTGGGCAATGGTGATATCCGAGTGAACAAGGTGGGCATTGCCTGTCCTCTTGATGGGACCTCCTTCTGAGGCAGTCCCCACAGGCTGCGTCCCTGCACCCCGGCCTGACTCAGTAGGGAGGTGGACTGAACAGTGCCAGAAGACTCTGAAAAGGTAAGGCCCATGGTGCCAAGCCCTCAGTCAGGCCCATCTCCAGATGGAAGAGGAGACTGATCACCTCCTGAAATCTTGAGTACTGAGATTCCAGAATAGGGCAATTCCTGTAGGAGGGACTGCATAACCTCTGAGTGACTGTGTGAATGAGTGAGGATGGCAGAGGCTTGCATCTGCCATACCAGTCTGTGACTCCAAAGTGTTATGCTACGGAATCCGCTTGGGCCCTAACCTGTTTTCCATGGCTACATCATATGGCATAACGGCCACCCCGAAATTTACCCTGGTGCCTTAGTTAAGATGAGCCTACGTTCTCGCGAGAGACATGGACAGGTGAGCATCAGAGTGCCCTCAAAAGAGGCAACCCCCTCCTTTGTCTGTCTCGCGCCACCAACTCATGGTGTGCATTCAACACCGTTAATCTCTGTGCGAGGGACTGCATAACCTTTGAGTGACTGCATGAGTGAGTGAGGATGGCAGAACCTTGCATCTGCCGTACCAGTCTGTGTCTCCAAAGTGTTATGCTACAGAGTCCACTTGGGCCCTAACCTGTTTTCCGTGGCTATGTCATATGGCATCACGGCCACCCCAAAATTTCCTCGGACGCCTTAGCTAAAATGAGCCTAAATTCTTGCAAGAGATGTGGAGAAGTGGACATCTGAGTGGACTTGAAAGAGGCGACCCCTTCTTTTGTCTGTTTTGTGCCACCGATGCAGGGTATGGGCTCATCACAGTCAAAACCTACCATCTTAAACTGCATGCTCAAGAGTTTCAAGAAGGGTTTTTCTGGAGATTATGGCATCCGGATGAACCCCGGCACCCTCCGAGACTTATGTGAAGTAGAGTGGCCCACTTTTAATGCTGACTGGCCCTCGGAAGGGACCCTTGATATAGCCAGGGTCCGTGCAGTGTGGCTGGTGGTCACAGGAATTCCTGGCCACCCCGATCAGTTTCCCTACATCGACTCTTGATTGGAGATAGCCGAGATGTTGCCTCCTTGGGTTCAATTGTGCATTGGAAAAAAGGGACAAAGCAAGGTCTTGGCTGCACAGGGAATGTGGCTCCAGAAACCAGTCATTGATCAAGGGTCTTTGGAGGAGGACACACCATCACCCCCACCGCCATACGCTCCGGCCACTCTAGCCTTCCTCTTGGCCCAGGAATGCAGGCAGAGCTGCCAGCAACACCTTCACCTTTGGCCCCTCCAGGAACATTGACCCCCTCTGAGGAAAGCCCTGCAACCCCACTAGCAAGAAGACTCCGGTTGGCACAACCTGCATTACAGATGCCCCTCCATGAAACACAGGGTCTGGCCCAGATCGGCAAGAATGGGACCATCCAACCCAGGAAGCCTCTATTATACTACCAGCCCTTTACAACTACAGACCTCTTAAACTGGAAGCACCACATACCCTCCTACTCGGAAAAGCCCCATACCCTTATTGATCTCATGGAATCTATCTTCCAAACCCATCGTCCTACTTGGGATGATTGCCACCAACTCCTCCTGATTTTGTTTAATACGGAGGAGAAATGAAGAATTCTGACAAAAGCCTGAAAGTGGCTGCAGGAGCAGGCCCCTATTGGCGTATTAAACCCGGAAGATTGGGCATGAGAAGCGGCACTGGAAGCCCAATCAAACTGGGACTTCAACACTGAACAGGGACTTGCTGCACTCCAGCAATACCGGGAAGCACTCCTCCGAGGGGTCTGAGAGGGGGCAAAACGACCCACAAACATGACAAAGACGAATTTAGTTACTCAAAAGCCCAACGAGTCTCCAGGAGATTTCTATGAACGGCTTTGCGAGGCCTTCAGAATCTATACTCCTTTTGACCCAGAAGCTCTGGAAAACCAGAGGATGGTGAATGCCGCCTTTGTTGCACAGGCAGCAATGGACATTAAAAGAAAGCTCCAAAAATTAGAAGGGTTCATGGGCATGAACATCTCTCAACTATTGGAATTCACCAACAAAGCATTCATCAGTCAAGACAAAGTCTCCAAACGAGAAGCCAAGAAGAGAATAAAACATCAAGCCTCCCTACTAGCAGCAGCCTTAGAAAATCCTGACCCCACCAGATGAGAAGTACCACCTCAAAAAGGGGGGAAATGTGCCAGAAGGGTGCCTCTGGCCAGAGACCAATGTGCTTACTGCAAAGAGAGTGGACACTGGAAAAATGAGTGCCCCCAAAAGACTCAGGCACATAGAGGGAATAACACAAAGCTTGAACCCCAAGACCATCTACTTGGGCTGGCAGGACTCAACCCTGAATAGGGGTGACTGGGCTCACTGGAACTTGGCCCCCATGAGCCCATGGTCAAACTACATGTCGGAGCTGAGCCCCAAGACCATCTGCTTGGGCTGGCAGGACTCAACCCTGAATAGGGGTGACTGGGCTCACTGGAACTTGGCCCCCACAAGCCCATGGTCAAACTACATGTCGGGGGCCAGTCAATGACTTTCATGGTGGACAATGGCACTGAACATTCTGTGGTCACAACCCCCATGGCCCCTTTTAGTGGAAAAACCACTAATATCATAGGAGCTACTGGGGCCAGTCAAGCCAATGGCCTATTTGCCAGTCAAGAACTTGCCAGCTCGGTGGCCATGAAGTAACTCATGACTTTCTGTACCTGCCTGAATGTCCAGTTCCCCTGCTTGGTAGGGACCTCTTAACCAAACTGGGAGCCCAGATTGCCTTCAAACCTGAAGGGCCAGCAAGTTTCATCCTTGGCACCGGCCTCACTCTTCTTGTCACCATGCCCCGAAGCGAAGAATGGAGACTTCATGCAGAAGAAAGTTCAGGTCAGAATCCAGAAAAACTGCTAAAACTTTCCCCCCAGGTTTGGGCAGAAAAAAACCCACTGGGAATGGCATGGAACCATGCACCCATCATTATCGACCTGAAGCCTAGAGCGATCCCAGTCCGGCAGAGGCAGTATCCGATCCCGCGTGAAGCGCAATTGGGCATAGCCGAACATATAGATCGCCTGAAGAGGGAGGGGATCCTAATCGAATGCCAGTCACCTTGGAACACCCCATTATTGCCAGTAAAAAAGCCAGATGAGACTGGATATGACCAGTGCAGAATTTACGAGCCATTAATAACACCATTCCCACCTTACATCAGGTTGTTCCCAATCCATACACTTTGCTAGGAAAGCTGCCACCTGAAGCCACCTGGTTCACTTGCCTGGACCTGAAAGATGCCTTCTTCTGCCTGCGGCTGGCCCCTGCAAGCCAGCATCTGTTTGCCTTTGAATGGGAAGATCCCTAAACCCGACAGAAAACTCAGCTAACCTGGACCCAGCTCCCGCAGGGCTTCAAAAACTCCCCTACCCATTTCAGGGAAATCTTGGCAGCAGATTTGGCCACCTAGCCCCAGGAAGACTGCAGGTGTGCTCTCCTACAATATGTAGATGATGTACTATTTGCCAGTGATATGGAAGAGGACTGCTGGAGAGGGACCCAGACTCTCCTACAACTTCTAACACAGACTGGGTACAAAGTGTCTTGGAGAAAGTCCCAGATCTGTAAACAGCAGGTCAAGTACCTGGGGTTCAGCATCACACAAGGGCACCAGACACTTGGACCCAAATGAAAGAAAGTGATCTGCACCATCCCTACCCCCACCACAAAAAGAAAGCTTCGTGAGTTCCTCGGGGCTCCAGGGTTCTGTTGCATCTGGATTCCCGGTTTGCAGCCATGGCCAAACCCCTTTACGAAGTTTTGGCGGTCTGGAAAAAGAGCCTCTTGCCTGGTGAGAAGCTCAACAGGGAGCCTTTCAAAACATCAAAAAACAACTCAGCCTAGCTCCTGCCTTGGGGCTTCCAGATGTAACTTGAAACTTTAACCTGTTTGTGCATGAAAAGAACAAACTAGCATTGGGGGTTCTCACACAAACAGTCAGCCCCTGGAAAAGGCCTATTGCTTACCTCTCCAAGCAGCTGGACTCCATGGCTGCAGAGTGGATGCCCTGCCTAAAAGCCTTGGCAGCAACCGTGACCCTGGTCAAAGAACCCGACAAATTAACTCTCGGACAGGCCATTCATGTTATGGTACCATATGCAGTCACTGCCCTAATGAACTCACATGGGCATCAGTGGATATCGAATCCCTGGCTCGCACATTATCAAGGTTTACTCTGTAAAAACCCCAGAGTGGCAATAGAAATGGTGCGCAGTCTAAACCCTGCCACCTTTTTGCCAGAGGAGGAAGGGGCTCCAGAGGTTGATGCCGGTCGCCCCGACCTCCAAGGTTTATGCCAGTCGCCCTGACCTCCAAGACAAATCACTCTCTTCCCCAGATCAGACACTATTTACAGATGGGAGCAGTCTTGTTAAAAATGGGGAAAAGCTTGCTGGGTATAGAGTCACCACTACTGAACAGGTGGTGGAAGCAGCGTCTCTACTGCGGGGATGGTCTGCGCAACGGCAGAGCTCTGGGTGCTGGTCTGAGCCTTGCAGCTAGCCGCTGGGCATGCAGTAAACATTTACACTGACTCTAAGTACACATTTTCTAATGTTCATATCCTCGGGGCAATTTATAAAGAAAGATGTCTCCTTAACCGCAGGGGGAAAGGAAATCAAAAACAAAGAAGAAATTCTCCAACTGTTAGAAGCAATCTGGAAACCAAACAAAGTTGCCATCATCCACTGCTGGGGACATCAGAAAGGAATGGATATGGTCACTCAAGGAAACAGTTTGGCTGACAAGGCAGCTCGGCAAGCGGCTGAAGGAACCCATGGAATACAAGTCCTGGAATTAACACCGCAACTGTCCCTCTTAGGAAAAGAGACTGATCAACTAAGCTATACCCGGGAAGAACAGGAGTGGGCTGAAAGAGAAGGGTGAAGCTGTACCCCCGAAGGAACTTGGCTGCTCCCAGATAACCGAATTTTTGTACCAAAAGGAGCCACTCATTCTCTCATCCAGTGATACCACCAACTCACCCACCTAGGAAAACTGCACTAGAAGTCTTGCTTGGGAGATACTATTGCATAGCCCAGCTAAATTCTCTCTGTGCCACCATCAGCAGCCAGTGCCAAATTTGTGCCAAAAACAACCCCTTGCAGGGCCCCCATACTCTGGCAGGTGCCCAGCACATGGAAACAGCCTCCTTTGAAGATATCACAGTAAACTTCACAGAAGTGAAATCAAGTCAGGGGTACAAATATCTGTTGGTGATGATATGCACCTTTTCAGGTTGGGTCGAACCTTTCCCCACTCACACTGAAAAGGCAAGAGAAATGACTAAGGCTTTACTTAGAGAAATCATTCCATGACACAGGCTGCCACTGTCAACTGGAAGTGACAATGGCCCAGCCTTCATGTCTGCCATAGTCCAAGAGCTAGCAAAAATGTTAGGAATTAAGTGGAAACTCCATACTGCTTATAGGCCCCAGAGCTCAGGGAAAGTTGAATGCATGAATCGAGCCCTCAAAGCCACCCTAGCCAAATTCTGCAAGGAAACTGGTCTCTCCTGGGTAGACTTACTTCCCTTGACCCTTCTCCGAGTTAGGTGCACCCCAGGACTCACTGGCTATTCATG
Organism: Cabassous unicinctus; assembly: GCA_029593785.1. Classification (NCBI taxonomy): domain Eukaryota; kingdom Metazoa; phylum Chordata; class Mammalia; order Cingulata; family Chlamyphoridae; genus Cabassous; species Cabassous unicinctus. Next base: position 4,142 of record JAQZBX010100761.1, on the reverse strand, counting down.
CTTTGAAATTCTATTTGGGCGGCCATCCCCAATTATCCGGGCATTCAGAGGAAATCTCAAACTTCTGGGGAAGGCTAACCAAGATTCCATTCTCCAGCAGCTAGGGAAAACTCTAGCCAAAATACATAAACTGTCTTGCCCCGGAATCTCATCCCCCTGGGACACCCGGTGCACCCCCACCGGCCAGGGGACCTAGTCTGGGTCAAAGACTGGGAAAAGAACCCCTCCAGGCTTCCTGGACAGGTCCACATACTGTAATCCTTGTAACTCCTTGCATCTCCCCTTGGATCCATCATTCCAGGGTCAAGAAGGCACATCTTGATAAAGAGCAGAACAGCTGGACAGCCCAACCTGTACCCAACCACCCCTTGAGAGTGCAAGTCACCCGGGATCCTCAAGCACTGACCTCGTCGAACACCGGCTGAATGGACCCCTGCTCCTGGTGAATCCTGTGCTTATATGGCCTGATTGCCTTGGTATTTGGAGTTGGACTTGCTGCTGTGGCCCCTGCAGACTGCACTGTTGTGAATAGAGCCCTAATTGCAATTGCTTACTGGTGTATAGTAGTATGCTTCTATGCCTTAACTTGCTTGTCCTTTACTTCCTCGCCCCCTCCCTAAGAGCCGATACCCATCCCCAAAATCTATGGCAGCTGCAAGTTAGTCAAAGCTGGGGAAAACAATCCGTGCTGAACGCTTCAGTCCCATTCCCAGCAGGGGAAACTTCAGCCTCTGTAATATTTGACGCTTGCAGGGCAATCCAAGATTACACTCCTTATACCTTGTTGACTGCCTCTTACCCACACGCCCCCATACCAGCCCCCAGGAGAGGGTGTAGGGGTCGTAGCTAAGGGAGTTATGACAAATACCTCTGCCAAGAACCCCAAAAAGGCAGAGAATTATGCCACTCTTGGAGCTTGCTAGTAGGTGCCACCGCTCCTTGGAAGGGAGTCCCAGCGACTTCTCTATATGCCCTACAGAAAATCCCCAGCCTGGCAGGGTGTGGCATAGAAACCTGTGACCCCATAAAACTTACCTTATTAAACATAACTACCAGATCAGAAAATACCTTTTTAAAAGCCAGGCAGGACTGAAACTAGGAATTGGAATATAAAACCCATTGGGGCCGGACCCAGGAGACCTCATACTGGTCCAACTGATCCCGGAAACCCAACCCCCAGAAAAAGCCCTGATGAAAAATATCAGTAAAGCTGCCCAGACGCTAAAAGCCAAAGTTAAAACAGCCCCCTGCAACGTTCTTTTGAACCAGGTTCAAAATTTCCACCAACTCCTAAATAAATCTCGACCTGATATAGCTGTCTCCTGCTGGCTACGCACTTCCTCCAGTCTAGCCATCTTCCCTGTACCTGTCACATGGAATGTAACCCTCCTAACCCATGACAGCTCTGCAGCAGGAACCAGGCATCTCCCAGTCAGCATAACCAAACCCCCAGGAAAACTGGCTAACTGTAAAATCATAACTACCAGGTCTCCTTCAACCATCCTCCCTCTTGGAAGGGCCAACTGTGACACTACCCACCCACTCAATGAGCCTGACCGATGTGCCACAAACTCCACCATCTAGGTCTGTGGCACCAATGCCTACCGGTTCCTACCCCAGGATGGCCAGGGCATCTGCTACCTGCTTGGCCAGTACCATCATTTTCGGTGTATGGAAATGAATTGCCCGGAGAGCTCTCCCAAGCCAAAGGAGCAATACAGGCAATTCCAATACTCTTAGGACTGGGAGTGGTCAGGAGTGCAGCAGTAGCAGGGGTTTCTCTCACAGTTGGTCAGGAGGGCTTACAAACACTAGCTTGGGAAACATCAAATGACCTCAAAGAAATATCGGGGGGCTCTCAAAGGGTTGCAAGACCAAATAGACTCATTGGCGGAAGTGGTTTTGCAAAACAGGCGAGGATTAGACTTCCTCAGGGCTAGTTCGGGGGGATCTGTCAGGCCCTGGGGAAGGAATGCTGTTTCTATGCAAAATCCTCAGGAATAGTCAGGGAAAAAGTGGCTCTGTTAAAGGAACGGGCAAAAGACCCTTTAAACCATGTATACCAGGCATCTGCCAATGGAAATTACTTCCAGTTATCTCCTCTCCTGGATTTTGCCATTTATACCAGTGATAGCCTCAGTCTTTTTCCTCTTAACTTTTGGGCCATGTATTCTACAGTAATGTATTAGTCAGCCAAAGGGGTGCTAATGTGAAATACCAAAAATGGGTTGGTCTTTATAAAGGGTATTTATTTGGGGTAGAAGTCCACAGATACCAGGCCATAAAGTGTTAAGTTTCTTCTCTCATCACAGTTCATTGCCACGTGTTAGAGCAAGACAGCTGACTGCGTTTGCCAGGGTTCAGGGTTCTGGGGTTCCTCTCTTCCCAGGTCTGCGTTTCTCTCTGGGCTTAGCTCCTGTTTCCTCCACAAGGTCGGCTGTAGATGATCAGCTGTAGACGATCAGGCAAACAGCTCGATTCTCTTCTCCTGGGGCCTTCTTTCCAACATCAGATCTTCTTCTCAAAATCTGCTTCAACTCTGTTCTTTGCCTTGCATTTTATATTTGATTCCCCACCCACCAAGGGGTGGGGCTCAATGCCCTACTGACAGTGGCCCACTCAACGCCCTAATCATAACTTAATCATGCCCAGATTGACAGATCAGTTTACAAGCATGATCCAATTATATTTTTGGAATTCATAATTACATCAAATTCCCCAACTGTAACAGGTACCTAACACAATACATCACTTCCCACTTAAATGTCCTAAAACACCAAGTGATGCCTCGTGTTAAATATCAGCCCTTGGGGACTATAGAAGAATCCCCATGCTAGCAAGTGATGCCCCATAAAGAATTATAAAGGCATCAAAAGAGGGGAATGGTAAGGAAAGCACAGGGACCCCCAATCCCACCCTCAGCAGAAACCCACAGCTTTAAGAAAATAAACTACCCTCAGTCCCTAGTTTCTCACTCCCCTCCATCCTCCCTGTTTCTCCTTGGAATTCACATCAGGAAGATAAGTACCCCAGACTTCCCCTTTGAATTGAAATTTACAACTCTATGCAGATAATGACTCTTTTCCCTCCTTAATGGCCTTCTGCTTTTAGAAAGATAAACTAACTTAGCTTTTTTGCTTTTGTAACCCTGCCTGGCCACTTGCTCAGGAATTTGCCCACTTAGTGTACCTATATAAACTTATGAAAATCGGAAAAGGGTGCTCAGATATTTTGGAGATTTAACTCTCCTCTGGATCCGCGCATAATAAAACTTGGTTCATCAGTGCTCCCAAGAGTGCCGTTTGGGTTATTTCTGGTAGGCCGCAACAATTCTAATTTTGGAATCTACGTGTTTGTTTATATTGGTTAGATCATATCAGTGAGACCATACAATATGTGTCTTTTGTGCTTGTCTTCTTTCATTCAGCACTATGTCATCAAGGTCATCCATGTTGTAGCATATATCAGTACTGCATTCCTTTTTATAGCTGCATAATTTTCATACTATGTATATACCATATTGGTTCATTGATTAATTGTTTGATGGACACTTGGGGTGCTTCAATCTTTTGGAAAATGTGAATAATGCTTCTATGAACTTTGGTGTACAAATATCTGTTTGAGTCCCTACTTTCAATTATTTTGCAGTAGGATCACTCTGCTATAGGGCAATTCTATATTTAGCTTCCTGAGGATTTGCCAACTGTCTTCCACAGTGGCTTCACCATTTTACATTCCTACCAGCAATGAATGTTCTTTTTCTCCACATCCTCTCCAGCACTTGTAGTTTTTTTTTTATTGTATCAGACAAAATAGAATTTAAATGCAAAATTATTTTAAGAGACAATGTACACTATATACTAATAAAAGGGGAATTCTATGAAGAAGAAAAAACAATCATAAACCTTTATGCACCTAACCAGGGCACCTCAAAATACATAAGTCAAACATTGAAAAAACTAAGTAGAGAAATAGTTGCCTGTACAATTATAGTGAGGGTCTTTAATACACCATTATCACCATTAGATAGAAGATCTTGACAGAGAATCAATAAAGAAACAAAGACCTTGAATAATACATTAGAAGATCTGGACCCACTACACATATACAGAATATTACACCAAAATACAGTGGGATATACA
>JAQZBX010100760.1:0-11335 GCA_029593785.1 Cabassous unicinctus | reverse complement strand
GTAGTATCGATATCCTTTGAGTTTTCCACCTTGACCCACTCTTTGTCTAAGAGTGTATTGTTTAATTTCCATATCTATGTGTCTAATATGGTTCTCTGGCCATTACTGATTTCCAATTTTATTCCATTGTGGTCAGAGAAATTACTTTGTGTAATTTAAATATTTCTGAATTCATTGAGATTATTTCTGTGGCCTAGCATGTGTAGCACCTATCTTTGAGTATTATCCATGCACACTCAAGAAGAATGTATATCACACTACATTTGTGTGTAGTGTTCTGTATATGTCTATTAGTTCCAGATCCTCTAATATATTAAGCAAAGTCTTTGTTTCTTTATTGATTCCTTTTGGAGATGTTCTCTCTAATGGTGATAATGGTATATTAAAGTCCCCCAATATAATTGTAGAGGCATCTATTTCTTCATTTATTTTTTCCAGAGTTTGCCTCATGTATTTTGAGACACCCCTGTTAGGTGCTAAAATGTTTAGTATTGTTCTTTCTTCTTGAAAGATTACACCTTTCACTAATATATGGTGTCTGTCTTTGTCTCTTACAAAAGTTTTGCATTTAAAGTCTATTTTGCCTGATAATAGTATAGCTACTCCTGCCCTTCTTTGGTTATAGTTTGCTTGTAAGATTATTTTCCAGCCTTTCACTTTCAGCCTCCTTGAATCCCTGGACCTAAGGTGGATTTCTTGTAGACAACATAGAGTTGAGTCATATCTCCTAATGCATTCTGCCAATCTGTGTCTTTTGATTGGTGAGTGTTATTACTTTCAAAGAATTGCTTACATCAGCCATGTTTACTTTTGGTTTATGCATCTTAAATATTGTTTTTATTTCTCTTTTTGTCTTTTTAGTTATTCATATACTCTTCCCCAGCTCTCTCTCCTGTTTTTTTCTTTTCAACCTGTGTAACTCCCTTTTGTATTTCTTGAAGTGAAGGTTTCTTATTGGCATACTATTTTAATTTCTGTTTTTCTGTGAATATTTTGAACTCTCAATCATATTTGAATGTCATCTCTGCTGCATAGAGAATTCTTGGCTGGAAGTTTTTTCTTTTATTACCTTAACTCTGTCATACCACTGCCTTCTTGCTTCCATGTTTTCAGATGAGAAAGCAGCACTTAATCATATTGAGTTTCCCTTGTATATGATGGTTCTCTTTTAAAATGCTTCTTTCAGTATTTTCTCTTTGTCTTAAGCATCGAATGACTTGATGAGTATATCATTGGAGTAGGCCTGTTCAGATTTATGCTCTTTGGCATGCGCTGTACTCCCTGAAGTTGTACATGCATCTTCCTCAATACAGATGCGGAGTTTTCAGCCATTATTTCCCCCAACACTCCATCTGCTCCTTTTCCCTTCTTTTCTCCCTCTAGGATGCCTATAATGTGTACGTTTGTCTTTCAAATTGCTAAGTTTCTGATGGATTTTTTCTGTCCATCTGTTTTTTTAATTAATGAATTATTTATTTTTTTATTGTTGGTAAAACTCAAATTTTTCACAATACATACAAATATTTGTAAAATGATATATAAATACATATGCATATATGTGCATTTGTTTACATAAATGCTATTTTATATATATATATATATATATGTATTTTTAAAGGTGCTAAGATTGCCTAAATATTACTCAGAAATTACAGGGATTCCCAAGTCCCCACCTCCCACACCTCCAACAAAATGCCACACCTTCTAGAAAATTGTCTGTTTTATCTATCTGTTCTACTATCTGTTTGATTTCAGATGTACTGTACTCTCTTCCACATTACTAATTTTTCCTCTGCTTCTTCAAATCTATAGTTATTTGCTTCCATTGTCTTTTTGATTTCTTGGATTGTGCCATTCATCACTGTCATATCTGTTATCATGTTAAGTATGTTTGCAATTTCTTCATTATGTTCTCCCATTGTCTTCTTAATATCCATAATCTCTTCTTTCACTTCATTAATTAGTTCCATGATATTTGTTTGGACAGCTTTGATTCGTTGTTCAATGTTCTGCAACTCGTCCTGGTTTTTAATTTGTTCACTGAACTGAGCTATATCTTCCTCTTTCTTAGTATGTGTTGTAATTTTTTGTTTATATCTGGTCATCTTTTTACCTTAATGGGTTTATTCAGTTGATTAGCTTCTTTCTTTACTCTAGGGTTTTATTTAATTGCTCTATTTGTGTGTGTGTTAAGTTTTCTCTTTGACATTGTTTTCTTCTTGTTCTATTTAATTGCTCTTGTCTATGTTCCCAAGGTGGAAAACATTATGGTCAAAGAAAGTGAAAAATGTAAGAAAAATAGAAGATAATAGTAGTAATAATAGTACTTGTTAGAAAAAGAACCAGTTCAGGCCTTGGTAAATGAATATCTAACTCATGTAAGTAGTGTAGAGTAACAGGAATAGAAAAGTGGAGTACCAACAATGAAATTAGAAACCAAATAGAGAAAAATATATAGACTGAATTAAAAGGACAGTATGATGAGGAGTCAAGGATTGAGAAAATGAAATACAAAAAGGTAGAAGGTAATAAAAGAAAGAAAACAGGATAAATGAGGTAGAAACAAAAACCAGAAACAAATTAGGGACTAAACAAAGAATGGTGGAATGTAAAAACAACAACAGAATGCAGAATACAGAATGATGAGGAAGGAAAACAAATAGTGTTGTTATACAAATCAGTAAACTCAAAAAGGGGAAATAAAGGAGGAGGAAACACAGTAACAAAGAATCAAGCCAGCAGTACATTGTGGATTTTATCTCTTTTTCCAGCTCCCTGCAGATTAATGCCCTGAAGCCTCCTACTCTGTGTGTTCCCAAAACAGCTCAGTTAGGCAGGATCTTGCCTTCACTCAGCCATTTTTGTGAGAGAGATCTGCCTATGTTCCTTTGAAAGAAAATAAAAAAAACAGGACAAGAGAAAAGGAAAGAGATAGGAAGACAAAAATAATAATAATAATGGTTATAGTAAAAGGCAGGAGAGAAAACTTACAAGACCTAAGAAATTGAAAATTTAACATGAGTAAGAAGCACAGATGAATAAGATTTGGAAAGTGGAATAAAAGTAATGAAATAAGAAACAGAATAGACAAAAAATTTTTAGAATGCATTAAAATGCTGGAATGATGAGAAGAGGGGAAAAGAAAACAGAAAGGAGATAAAGAAAAAAAAGAAAGTAACAGAGAAAAAGGAAGAGAAGGTGAAATACAAACAAGGAAAGGTTTGAGACCAAATAAAAGACATGGAATGAAAGAACAACAGAAAACAAATGATATAAAGATGAAGGAGTGAAAAGAAATAACATAGGTAGAATAGATAAGTAACCAAAAGTATAAAATTTTAAAAAAATTAAAAAAGAAGAGAAAGAAAGGGAGGGGATACAAAAGAAGCAAGAAACAAGACAGCAGGAACTCATTTTTTAAAAAATGGGAGACAGAAGAATGAAAGAATAAACATGGAAAAACAGCCTTCTTACTTAGACCACAATAGATTTTCTCAGGCTGTTTGTATTCCTCAATCACTCACCCTGAAGCCTGCCCTCTGTAGGTTTTGAACAGGATTTTAGTGAGCAAAGTAAGGGAAATAAAAGAAAACCAACGTGTTTTGTTTTTTTTTTAATAAAAAATCCTAGAAAAGCTACTACAGGAAATGTCTATATGTTCCCTGTCATAAATTTTCTGGTGGATGCCTTATCATCTGGTAGATCTCTCTCAAGGAATAGCCAGAAATTGAACCAGGGACATCATATATACTAAGCAGGAATTCTTCCACTGAGCTATTCTGAGTCTTTGAGTTAATTAGCCTTTCAGAAGGCTCTCCACCACTTTTCCCTCAGGCAGGTTAGATCCCCTGCAATCAGCTGGAGTGTTACTGATCACCTCCTATCTCTGCCTCCTCACTGATGTAATTATTCTCTTTACCTAAGTGGCTGGGCTTGACTATCTTCTTGTGGAGATCCTCCTCCTTTCTCCCTGTCAATTTGGGGCCCCTTCTCATATTCAAGGGGGACCTAGCTGGCTAAACATGACCAAAAAAAATCACTCTAGACTATCCCAGACCCCTCCTCCTTGCAGGGAATCTGCCATCACACTCCCATTTGTAGAATTTGGCTAGGGTCTACACCTAGTCTGTCTGTCCTGAGGGCTGGATATGGGTGCCCCTTCCAGCAACCAAGGTAAGCAGCCCCTGATTATTCCTGTCTTCCCTATCTGTCAAGTACCATCTTAGATGACTCAGATCACCTTCCCATGGAGGTAGATGTCTGCTCTATGCTCAGTTAGATACAATTCACCAGGAGAATTACCCTGATTTAATATCTCAGGGGTGGGGGAGGAGAGCACTTACCAGCAGCCAGGAAGTTTAATAACTCACAATTACTTGTTTTGCCTTCTTTATGTCTCTGACTTTCACTTTTCTGGGTGCTGGTACACAGTGTCCTGGTTTACTGTACCCCAAAGCAGGTCCCCATGGAAGCCTCTGGCTTTTTCTTTGTTGTTTTAGTGAGAACTAAGATTTATATGTCTAACACATAGGCCAGGTTTTCACTATTACCAGAAACTTCTCTTTATTTCTGATTTTTGTCATTCTAATAGTAGTTGTCTTGGGGCTGTTCTATTTGGAATTACTCTGTTTGGAGTGTGTTGTCCTTCTGGATATTGATCTTCATATCCTTCATGAGGGTTGGGAACTTTTTGGTCATTATTTCCTCACATATTCTTTCTGCCCCTTTTCCATTCTCTTGTCCTTCTGGGGCACCAATAATTTGAATGCTTATATCTTTAACATTGTCATTAGATTTTCTGAGACACTGTTCCATTTTTTTCCTTTCTCTTCTCTTTATGTTCTTCTGTCTTTTCAAGTTCAGATGTTTTTTCTTTGGAATCACTATTTCTGTCTTCAAACAATTCAAATCTGCTCTTATATGCCTCTAATGTTTTTTTAGTCTCATTTGTCATGACTTTAATTCCCATAAGGTCTGTTATTTTTCTTTGCAGTGCTTCAAATTGTTTTTATGCTCTCCCAGTGTCTTCACTATTATTATTATTATTATAATTATTATTGTGGGTAAAAATCAAATTTTTCACAATACAAACCAATATTTATAAAATGATATATAAATATATATGCATATATGTGCATTTGCTTACATAAATGTTATTATTTTTATATACATATATTTTTTAAAAGATGCTTAGATTACATAAATATTACACAAAAATTACAAGGATTCCCATGTTCTCATGTTCCACATGTTCCCATGTAATGTCACTCAGTATAATTCCTAAGTCCTGAAAAAGCCCCTGTATTACAACTGCTTTTCCCTTTCCTGCCCCAAAAGTGTCTAGTTGCCACTGGCTCCACCTCACTGTTATAATTTCTTCCATTGCTTGAATCAAAATATGTCTACAACAGAATACCATTAAGTCCACTCTAGTCCATAGCTCTTCCCCCAGTCCTGAGGAGTCTCGGATGGTGAGGTCCACTCCAGCTCCAAGTGAGAGTGGGCTTATATCCCATGGATATGGTGGAAGGGATTATCCTGCCTGCAGCTGCAGGCTCTTTCCATTCCCTGGGATGGCCGTTGTCCATCATCGTCTCCTCACGAGGTGACTTGGCTGAGTCCACTGAGATGTAGAGTAGGAGTTGCATCTCCACTAAGATTCTAGGCACAGCTGGCACATGGGCAGGCCAGAGGCTCCAGTCTCTGGAAGAACACCTATGAACTCCAGCATCACATATAGGTTTGAATGGAAGGGACTGATGGAGCATGTGCAGGGAGGACTTATTTGAGTCCAACTCTGTCACTCTCAGGAGCACATATTTCAAAGTAGAGCCCACTGATAAGGCATCAATCTCTGGAGTTATGCCCCCTTATATAGGACCTCAGTGTCTCCAGAGCCCTCAGGAGCCCCTCTGTGTGGGGTGATATCCACTTTGGTGTTCTATGAGATCCTACTGAGGTGTGCCTAAGCGGTACCTCTGAGATGACCTCCCGACTCCCTTTGAAGTCTCTTAGCCACATGAACTCATTTGTCTTTACCTTTTCCCCTTTTATTCAAGGTCTTTTTCCAGGTGTATTGCAGTTGGCACTTGGTATTAATGCCTTGTTGCCAGACAGGCTCATCCCCAGTGTTTTCTTAGTATCTTTTATTTCTTCAGTTATATTTTCTTTAAATTCTTTGAAGTGACTTAGTAGAGCTGTTTGATTATCACTGATTAATTATACTAAATCCTGTATCTCTTCAGGATATTTAGTTTGTTCCTTTGGCTGGGCCATCTCTTCCTGTTTCCTAGTATGTCTTGTAATTTTCTGCTGATGTCTTCTCATTTGAATATATTTATTCTGATGGCCAATTTCTCTTACCTATTTTTTCACAGCATATATATCTATATATATGGATTATATATTTGGTTCAACTTATTCTCAGTCTTTAAAATTTCCCAGCTTAAGTTTTCCAAGGCCAGGGACTCACTAACTGGATGCAGATTTTCTCCCACAGGTTGGAAACAAAAAGGCCATTTCTGTCCATGCAATTTCCAGAAAGGCCATCTGACGGCACTACTCAGTGAACCTTTCCATGTAGGTGCTTCATTCTCTACCTTCCTGTGTTCCTCTGTTGAATCTCTAGATGGGGGATTCAAAGTGGACTCTGCTGGCCAAATTCACTTGAAGAAATGCATCTTGACCTCCCTCCTTTTTCCCTTGAAATAGCTGACTGGGAGGAAGAGATCTGCTCCCCTTTCAGTTGAGTTCAATGAGTCACTTGATTTACCCGAGCTTAATATCTTCGGGGTGGGTGGGGGTAGCCCTTCCTGGCCACCATGGGAACTTTGTAGCTCACTTTTTTTGTTTCAATTTGTTGTCTTTCTGTTGCTCACTCTCCTGGGCATTGTGTAGCACTGTCCTGGCCTGCTGACCCCCAAAGCAGGACCCTCAGACAGCTTTTGGCTATTTCTCTCTTATTTTTGTGAAAACATTCAGCTCTTCCTGTTAGTCCATCACCATCTTCCCACAATCCTCCACCAATTCATTTTTTTCTGTCTGTTCACATAGCTGCCCCAGGGAATTTGGCAAGGCAATATATGCCCAAATATTGAACCCATATTCAGACATTTTCATGTTAAATATACACAAATTGTGTGAATTAGTAGATAGGTAGCTCATTTCTTAGACTGAATTTACACACAGATAGATGTACATAACCCAATTTCATTTTTTTCTCAAGATTAGACCATTTACTTTCTCCATATTTTCAATATATGTTTTTCTTTAGTCCTATATTATGAAAAATGTTATTTAAAATTTTTCAATATCTCAAATGATATTTTAAATGCTTGACATTAAATATATACACATATAATTTCCCTTAGGGTCCAATCTTCATGTTATATAAAGAGATCATGCAACTTGATGCAAAGACAAGCAACACACTTAAAAAAATGGGTAAAAGTCTTGAAGATAAATTTTACCCATGAATAAATGCAAATAGCCAAAAAAGCATATGAAAAAATACTCAAAATCACTGTTACTGAAATATAGATCAAAACTACAATTAGATATTCCATGATTCACAGAATGTATATTATTAACAAGGTAGGAAACTACAATTATTGTAGAGGATGTAGCAATACTCCTTCACTGTTGGTGGGGTTATAAAATGGTTCATCATCTGTGGAAGATACATTAGAAGAGGCTCAGGAAGTTGAATATAAAAGTGTCAGAGATTGGATGTGGCTCAAACAGTTGAGCACCCATCTCCTACATGGGAGTTCCCAGGTTCAGTTCCTAGTGCCTTCTAAAGAAGACAAACAAACAATAAGCAAAAACAATGAGCAAGACAATGAGCAAAAGCAGCAAGCCGAAAATGAGCAAAAGAAAAACAGCAGGGAGTAAATATGGCTCAAGCAGTTGAGCACCTGCTTTCGTCATGGGAGTTCCACAGTTTGATTCCTGCTCTCTCCTAAGGAAAAAGTAAAAAAGAGACAATGAGCAGACAATGAACAACAACAACAACAAAAAACAAACAAACAAACAAACAAACAAAAGAAAAACAGTGAACAGACAGCAAAAAACATGGAGCAAAATAACAATAAGCAAAAATCAACAAGCAAAACAGATGAGGGAGCCATCTCTGAGGAGGAAATCACTAAAAGAAAAGTGCTGTATGATCCTCTAATTCTGCTACTAGGAATATATTCAGAAGAATAGAAGCAGAGACACACAGACATTTGCACAGCAATATAAATAGAGGAATTATTCACAATTGCTAAACGATGGAAATAAACCAAGTATCCATCAATCAATGAATGGATAAACAAAATGTGTATATACATATGATGGAATACTAATCAGCTGCAAGAAGAAATGAATTTGGGAAACATATGACAACATGGATGAAATTTGAGGACATTTCCTTGAGTCAAATAACCAGATACAAATGGACAAATATAGTGTGGTCTCACTAAAAGGAACTAAATATGATGAGTAAACACATGTAGTAGATTATTAGGAGATGAGAAGTGGGAGATGATGCTGAACATATGTAGAATGCTTAATAACAGGGATTGTAAATCTGGGGAGATGATTAGTGTTTATAGTATCACATTTTAATGAATATAATTAGCACTGCTATTTACAAATATGATTGTGCCCAAAAAAGCTAGTCCAGGGAGATTAATATCAATTTTAAAGTCAGCTAGAGAATATTTTAGGGACATATAACATCCTGATTTTGGTGGTGAAAGATAATTGTGGTTAATAGTACAAATAGAAGGATGTTGATCTATTACAAAATGTTAAGAATATGGAGAAATAGGGGAAAAATACAACTAACATAACATAGAGACTATAGTTTGCTTTAATAATGAAATGTTTTTAAAGCAATGGCAAAGAAGGTACTATATTAATGCTAAAGATCAATAATGATTGGTGTAAGTGGATAGGGGATTTTTTTCTTTTGGATCAATGAAAATGTTCTGAATTGGACTAAATTAATGAAAGCACAACTCTATGATGAAATTAAGAGCAACTGACTGTACACTTTGGATGGATTGCAGAAGACATTGGACTCTATAACACAGAGAACCCCATGATGAAGGATGGACTTTGGTTAACAGTACAAATAAGAAAACATTCTCCCATGAACTATAACAAATATATAATGCTAATACATTGAGTTGATAATAAGATAGTGTATTAGACAGGGTTCACTGTGAGACAGAATCAACAGGAGATAATCTATCAATAGCATGAGATTTTATTAGTCTATCATGTGACTATGTGGATGCTCAAGTCCAGGTTCCACAGGCAAACCAGGGGTTCTGAGGAAAGTCCAATGAAGGTCCTTGATGAATTTCTGGGAGATGTTGGCTGTCCAAAGACAAGCTGGAAAATTCTCTCTGAATGCTGAAATCACTTCCCCTTTTAAAAGATTCAAATTATTTTATAAAGCATCACTCATTACTGATGGCAATCTCCCTGATTGATGTAGATTTAATCAGCTATCTATGCAGTAAATTCATTGGAGAGTAGAGTCCATAAATGTCCTTCTATTACAAATAGCCCAGGCCTTTGACCAAACAATTGGGCGCAAATATCTGGCTGAGGTGATACATTAGCCTAATGATCACAGATAGTTTGTGGTAAAAATACACCAAATATAAGCTGTAGCTTATAGATAGCAATCATATTATGATGGTGTTCTTTCATTTATAAATAATGTGTCACAAAAATATAAGTTTCTGATGCTGGGATGATGTATGGGAAACCTGTATGGTATGTGTGATTATTTTGTTAACTCACAATGTCTCAAAAAAAATCCTGTGGACCTGTTTGTCTCATCACATGGTTCATAAGAAGGTGCAGGAGGAACAACACCCATGTCAGTCAGAGGGGCCATTTGGAATGGAACCCATGACATTTATTTGGGGCAGGGGTGGAGGGAGTTGAAAGTATGGCAGAGCAGCTGTTTTACTGCTGAGACTTCTGGGTGGTCAATGGTAGGTCCATCCATGTTTGCACAGACCTCAGGCTTCTCTAGAAAGAGATAGCTCCCACAAATCTGCATCCAGTTTGTTCAGACAACCCTCCTGGCTGGGTAGTTTCTTGGTTTAGGGAGACAGATTTTTCTTAGGCTGCTCATCTCTTTCTCTGCTCTTTAATCTTGCAGGCATGAGGTGCCTGTAATCCAAACACACAGGCAAGGGTCTTCACCACTCCAGTGTCATGGAACTCAGTGCATACAGTCCCTTGACCTCTGTAGCAGCATCATTGCTGTCTTGGTTGTGGTTGCAGTCAAGGAATTCACAAGGGGGGAGATAATGTAAATTGTTCCCTCAAGGCAACACTATCCCTTACTAAATTTAACAAGATTAACTCTGTTGAGGTGGAGGCTAATTAAGTCTTAAATTTCCCTTTGAGGTCATTGGTCAAAGTAAATGCAAAAAGGACTACATTATTTTTTCCTGAAGTTCAACAATTTGCAGTATCATTGGGTATCTATCAGCACTAGAGACATGGTTACATTTGCTTAGCTCATAGGATCCCCTAGACCTTCAGTGGTCCCATTGATGAGGAGCTTAAGCAATGGCAAGGGAACTACTCCAATAAGATTTTTTCTTTATTTTTAAAGAAGATTTAGACGACATAATTATTATATAAATATATAGGGGATTCCAATATGCACCACCCCCAATACAAACTTTCCCCCAATTTGGTAAATTTGTTACAGTTGACGAACACATATTAAAGCATTGCTACTAACCATGTTCTGTAGTTTACATTATAGTTTACACTTTGCCCTGAACACTTTTATAAGTTTTGACAAAATGTATAATGGCTTGTATCTGTCATTGTAATATTATGCAGAAAAACCCCAATGTCCTTACAATACCCCATGTTAGACCTATTATTCCTTCTCCCTCCCCTCAGAACCACTGGTGACCACTGACTTTATATCAATCTTAGAAATTCTTCCATTACTAAAACAAGTCTACTTTAGTTCATAGTTGCAATCTCCCTTTTGCTTGTGAATTCCTCAATCTTCAGGATTTAGGGATGGGGAAGACCACTTTGATTCCAGTTGAGAAAGGTATTTCAATCCCATGAGGAAGATGGATTTGACTGTCTTGCATGCAGTTGTAGATCCATAGCATTTCTTGAACCGTTCTGTTGGATTCTTAATCTGACCCAGCAGACAATCTCTGCCTTTCTCATTGCTGGAGAAATGCCCCCACATGATCCACTAGTACCCCTCAAGAATATCACATGGATTCTGCTAGCAACCATTTGCCTTTGTTGTGTCCCATGGACACCTGGAACTCTTGTAAACGATCTG
>JAQZBX010100759.1:0-11331 GCA_029593785.1 Cabassous unicinctus | reverse complement strand
ATTAGTTCTAGTAGCTTTGTTATGGATTTTTGGGGGGATTGTCTGGGTATAGGATCATATCACAAACAAATAGCAAAAGTTTTATTGCTCCTTATCTATTTGGGTGCCTTTCATTTCTTTTTCTTGCCCAATTGCTTTAGCTAGAACTTCAAGCACAATATTGAATAACAACAGTGGCAGTGGGCATTCTCATCTTGTTCCCATTCTCAGTGGTAAAGATTTCAGTCTTTCACCATTGAGTACAATGTTAGTTCTGTGTGTTTCACACATGCACTTTACCATATTGAGACAACTTCCTTTGAGTCCTATATATTTAGTCTTTTTTATCAAGAAAGGATGCAGTATTTTGTCAAATGCTTTTTCTGTGTCAATAGATATGATCATGTGATTTTTCTTCAATTTATTAATGTTTTGTATACACTATTTGATTTTCTTGTGTTGAACCACTCTTGCATACCTGTGATAAATCCCACTTGATTGTGGTGTATAATTTTTTTATTGTTCTTTTGAATTCAGGTATCTAGTATTTTGTTGAGAATTTTTGCATCTATATTCATTAGAGTCTTTGGTCTGTTATTGTCTTTTTTCATAATATCTTTGTCTGACTTTGGTATTAGGGTGATGTTGGCATCAAAGAATGAGTTCAGTAGCGTTTGCTCCTTTTCAAATTTTTGGAAGAGTGTGAGCAAATTTGGTATGAGATCTTCTTTGAATGATTGGTAGAATGTATCTGTGAGCCATCTGGTTCTACGTTTCCATTTTTGGGAGTTTTTTGATAACTGCTTCTATCTCTTTAATTGTGACTGAATTGTTGAGGTATTCTGTTTCTTCTAAAGTCAGTGTAGTTAGATTGTGTGTTTCTAGGAATTTGTCCATTTCATCTACATTGTCTAATATGTTGGCATACAGTTGTTTTTCATGTACTGTCATGATATCCTTTATTTATGTAGGCTCAATATTAAAGTCTTCCCTCATTTCTGATTTTATTTATTTGCATCTACTCTCTGTTTTTCTATATCAGTCTAGCTAAGGGGTTGTTGATTCTGAGGATCTTCTCAAAGAACCAATTTCTGGTTTCTGGATTTTCTCTATTGCTTTCCTGCTCTCAATTTATTTATTTCTGCTCTAATCTTGTTATTTCTTTCCTTCTGCCTGCTTTAGGATTAGTTTGTTTTTCTTTATCTAGTTCCTCCAAGTATGCAGTTAATTCCCCAATTTTAGCTCTTAATTCTTTTTAATGTATGCACTGCGGGCTATAAATTTACCTCTCATCATTTTCTGCTTTGCATCACATAGGATTTGATATTATGTGTTCTCATTTTCATTTGTCTCAAGATGTTTACCGATTTCTCTTGCAATTTCATTTTTATCCACTGATTATTTGAGGGCATTGTTCAATCCTATGTATTTGTGTATTTTCCCTTTTTTCTGCCTGTTATGATTTCCAGCTTCATTTCCTCATGATCAGAGAAAGTGCTTTGTATTTTTTCCCATCTTTTAAAATTTGTTGAGTCCTGTCTTGTATCCCAACTTATGCTCTATCCTGGAAAAGATCCATGAGCATTTGAGAAGAACATTTATCTTGCTGCTTTGGTGAGTCATTGTGTACAAATATCTGTTAGGTGTAGTTCATTTATCATATTATTCAATAGCTCTCTTTCCTCATTTGTCCTCTGCAAAGGTGTTGTAGCCAATGTTGAGCATGGTGTATTGAAGTCTCCCACTATTATTGTGGAGATATCTATCTTTCCTTTCTATTTTGCCAGTGTTTGTCTCATGTATTTGGAAGCACGTTGGCTAGGTACATAAAAATTTATGATTCTTATTTCATCTTTGTGATTTGTCCCTTTTATTAACATTAAATGACCTTCTTCATTTAAGGATTTTTCATTTAAAATCTACTTTTATTATATTAATATCACTACTCCAGCTTTTCTGGTTAATAATTGTGTGAACTATCTATTTCCAACCTCTCATGTTCAGCCTGATTATGTCCTGCATCTAAGGGGAGTTTTCTTGCAGATAGCATATAAATGGCTCATATTTTTTTAATCCATTTTTCAGTCTCCGTCTTTTGATTTGGGAGTTAAATCTATTAATTTTTAATGTTATTAATGTAAAAGCATTACTTTGTCTATTTTATTTTTTTAGTTTTCCTTTGTCATACCTTACTATTGTCTGTTTTTTATACTTTCATTTACCCTTAATATTAATCCTCATTCATATACTTTTCTTCAAGTGTGTTACTCTTGTATTTTCCTTTCCCATCACAGAAGTCCCTTTAAAATCTCTTGTAGGTCCTGTCTTTTGATAAAAACTCTGTTATTATTATTATTATTATTATTTTGTCTGTGAAGGCTTCAAACTCACCCTTATTTATGAAGGACAGTTTGACCAGGTAAAGTTTTCTTGGCTGGCAGTTTTTTTCCCTTCAGAAAATTAAATATATCATACCACTTTCTTTTTGCCTCCCTGGTTTCTTATGAGAGATCTGTACTTATTCCTATAAAGCTTCCCTGTTTTGTGATGCTTTTGTCTTGCTGGTTTCAATATACTCTCTTTTCTTTGCATTTGACATTCTGAATAGTACATGCCTTGGAGTAGGTCTATTTGGGTTTACTTTATTTGAGTGCATTTTCCTTCTTGTATATTCATATTTATGTCTTTCATCAGCACTGGGAATTTTTCTGTCATTATTTCCTGAAATATTTTTTCTCCCTCTTTTCTCTTTTTTTCATACTCTGGGACAACTATAACATGTATGTCTCTGCATTTCACATTGCCATTAAACTCCCTGAGATCCTGTTTCATTTTTCCCATTCTTTTCTCTTTCTTTTCGCCTGTATTTTCAATTCCCATTGCTCTGTCCTAATTCATTGATGGTCAATTTCTTTCTTTTACCTAGTGGTTTTGTTTCATAGCTCTTCTTTAATTTTTGGTTCAACTTATTCTAGAATTTTGATTGCCCTGTTTAAGCAATCAAAAGAGCCTACTCTCAAATGGAAGCAGAGTGAGTATCACCTAAATCTTGAGGATTTGAGGAGCAAATAAACATAAAGTGGGAATACAACTTATATTCTTAGGATGGCTATTCCAAATAGACAGGCCCTTCCAGACTAGAACCACAAAAGACAAACGTGTCATGTAGTGAAAAGGTGATTTATTGTGAGCACACAAGCAAAGAATTGGGGGAATCTTCCCAAAACCAGTTCAAAGTGAAAAGAGAAGGAATTTTTTTTTATTTTGTCTTTTGTTTTATTCCCCACACTGAAGGGCTCCCTTATCTGTCTGCTCATTGTATTTCCTCGTTATTTTTGCTCATTGTCCACTCGTTTTCCATTTGCTTTTTCTTTAGGAGGCACAAGGTACTGAACCCATGACCTCCCATATAGGAGGTGGATGCTCAACTGCTTGAGCCACATCTGCCCCCTGCATGTTAGTTTTTGCTTATTGTCTCCTCCCTGCTTGTTAGTTTTGCTTATTGTCTTGCTTGTTATTTTTCCTCATTGTCTGCTCACTGTTTTTGTTCATTATCTGCTTGTTGTCTGTTTATTGTTTCTCTTCTTTAGGAAGCACTGGGAATCAAGCCTGGGACCTCCCATGTGGTAGACGGTCGCTCAACTCCTCAAGCATTTTCTGCTCCCACTGGAGCTAGGATTTTTATAGGTAAAAAAGAGAAAACGGGTAGTTGAAAAGAAAAATAAGTGAAAAAAACAACAACAACAGTAAAGTGTGAGGAGGGTACATGCAATTTATTAGTCCTGTGTTGTCTCAAGCATATCCAATGTGTCATTGATTTTAGTGGCTAATAAACCACAGTTTAGATTAATTACACAGGTGCAAGGCCATCATGGCTCCTATCTCAGACAAATGCTCAAGAATATCAAACTTTATGTCTCTGGGAAAAGTTACATGTTTACACCATTTTCCTGGTAATTTTGCTTTAAGACATTACCTTATTCCTGTAAGAAAACTAAGTGCAAAGTGTAAAGTTCTAAAATTAGATTAATAGAGAACCAGCTCATTTTGTTTTAGAATTTTCAAAGCTCTTTAGGTGAAGAAATTTAATTAAGCACATTTTCCAGCTATCACAACTATGGACTAAAGTAGCCTTATTATTATTTTAGTAATGGAAGAACTTGTAACAATGATATAAAGACAGTCATCACTAGAGATTTTTTGGGGTGGGAGAGGGAAGAATACGTATAAAATGGGGCATTTTGGGGACATTCAAATTGTTCTGTATGGTATTGAAATGATAGATACAAACTGTTATACATGTTGTCAATTCTTATAAAATCATGCAATGCAAAGTGTAAACCATAATGTAAACTATAGACCATGCTTATTAACAATGCTTCAATATGTGTTCTTCACTTGTAACAAATGTACCAAACTAATGAAAGATATTAATAGGAGAAAGTGTGTGAGAGGGATGGGGTTGGGTATATGAGAATCACCTATATTTTCAATATAACATTTATGTAATCTAGAGTTCCTTTAAAAATAAAGACAAAAACAACAAAAAAAGAACACGGTCATGGAGCCATTAGTAGGGAACAAACCTGATTCAAAAGTGCCTGAACATGAGACTCCAAAAAGCTTTTTTACTTATTGCAGATTCTTGGCCTGCCAGCAGATGGAGCTCGTCAGTGAGCCTTTCAATGGAGATGTCAATATCCACTCACTGGTAGTTCTAGTTAGGCCAGTACCAAGATTCAAAATGGGCTCCACTGGCCAAACTCACAAAAGAGAAACCACTCTCTACCCTCTGCCGCCTCCACCCTCTTACCAGGGAGGAAGATGTCCATTTCCCTGAGTTGGCTGAAGTGAGCTACAGGTTGTCCCTAAGCTGTTTGCTTTTAGGGTATGGGCTGGGTGCTGTCCCAGCCTTGGGGGATAGTAATTCATGGTTATTTCTTCGGCTTCTTCATCTCCATGTCCCTCTTCTTCCTGGACATATGCATAGTACTCTCCTGGTCTGCAGACCATCAAAGCAGCTCTCTGACACTGTTTTTTTTCTCTCTTCTGTTGTTTTTGTAAGAGAATTCAGCCATGACTCTCTTCTTACCTTCTTTCCGCAAGTCTAAATGTATATATTTTTAATACAATAAAATGATGTGCAATAAATATTTTAAAAATATATGTAATTTATTTTTAGTACTCTCAAAGCTCATAAGTATCTCAATTTTTATTATTTTATCACCACTTTCCCAGTGCTCAGGAGAGTGCCAGGCACATGGGAACACCCAGCCACTACTTGCTGAATGAAAGAAATTTTTCTAGAATATTCATTAGAATGTCCCTTCTATTTGAAACTATAGTTGGTGCTGGAGTTGGTAGGTGTACGCCCAAAAGATTTGAATCTTTGGGCTGTACATGTGTTAGCTGGGCCCTGAGCCTCAGCAGAGTTGCAACACCTACTTGCCAGTTCATTGGAATCACCAAGTTCACCTAACAAGGAGGTGAGCATGGACAATTAACATCCCAAGGAACAGAGAGAGTCTACAACTGCAAGCAAGAGAATCCCATCCATCAGCTATTTGAGATTGAAACCCCCTCACAATTAGAGGTGGACTGGGAATCTTCATCCTGGAATACTCAGGATTGGAGAATAAAATATGGAGTAGAGTGGACTTACTGGTATTCTACTATAGACTTATTGTGATTCTAGAAATGGAAGAAATTACATCCTTGATATGGATACAGTGGCCGCAGTGGGTGCTTAGGTCAGGGAGAGGGAGGGAAAGGTGAACTATGGGGCACTTTAGGGACTGAATTGTCCTGAATGATATTGAAACAACAGATACAGGCCATTATATATCCTGCCATAACCTACAGAACTGAGTGGGATAGAGTGTAAACTACAATGTAAACTATAATCTGTCCATAGTAGCAGTGCTACAAAATGTATTCATCAATTGCAATGATTGTACCACACAAATGAAAGAAGTTGCTAATGTGTGGAAAAGTGGGAGATGTGGGGAGTGGACATATGAGGATCCCTTATATTTTCATATTTTTTAATGTATCATTTTATGTCATCTAAGTATCCTTTAGAAAATGCAAAAAATACATTTAAAGAAAGTTATACTGGGCTCATAAGATAAGTAATCCTTCTTTTGCTATTCTCTGAGAGATTTATTTAAGATTGAAATGCTCTGTTGAAAATTTGAAAGGACTCATCTATAAAAACAACATAGGTGTGATGTTTTCATGATAGAAAGATATTTAAATATTGAAATAATTTATTTAATAACTTTAAATCTATATAGTTGTCTTTTTTAATCATTTCAAATTAATTAAAATTTTAGGAAGTTGTTCATTTCCTCTAAGTTTACGATTTTATGACAAAAATTCATAACAGTCTTTCATTATTAATTTTTTCTATCATTCGAAATCTATACTTAATATCTTTTACATTCAGAGTTTAACCAAAACACTATTTCTCTGTACCATTAATTTTTCTTTTTCAATGTTTCCAGTGTGACAAATTATTACTGTTAAAGAGCTCAATAAACATATTTAGTCATGAAGCAAATGCAATTAATAATAATATAACAAGAAAAGCATTGTGTCATTTGTAAATCTGTGCCTCCATGCATGATTTACCAAATTCCTGGGATAATGGCATGTTCTCTGCTGGCTCATATTGTAAGGCTTTTCTATAAATGAAGGTCTTTGCTTTGTAATGGGTCATCGTATTGTGTACAATCATCTGTTTACCATCCATTCACATTACTTTTTAGAGTATTTCAAGCATTTACATTTTTTGATAGAGTGCATTAAACTGATGTTATTCAGATATACACAGTGCAATGAAACTTGTTAAATTCATAACTTTTCTTTCACTTCTTCTAATTGAGACCTTAAACATAATTAGGATATAATTTTCAGCAGAGGAAGACATTTACAAGAAGTTATCGATTATGGTACATGAATGTGGAGTGATTTATAAAATGTAAATGTTTATATATAATTTTATAAATACAGCTCTCACAAAATTTCTCCATTTTCCACTTCTATTGATTTGTATACCCAGCGATGTTTTGTATGTGAAGGTTTTACAAAAGTTGTTATGGTTTTTTTCACAAAGGATCAATATAATATTTAATTCTTTCTTTTTCACAAGCAACCAATTTGCTATCTTTCAAAGCCTACCAGATACCCAAGAGTTTTTAATTATAGACTCAGTGAAGAAAAGAGTTCTAAATTCCATACTAAATAGAATTCCCAGAGGCTTATCACTTGAGTTATTTGTTAGTGAACAGCAAATTGGGCTTCTGTCTGTGGTTTCAGGCAATAAAAGACAATGATTCCTCTGTCTATTGGACTACAAGGCTTAGCTGGCCAGTTACTAATTAATTAACCCTTACCTGCCCATCTGAAGGGTTATATCTTATAATCATTTTCTTCATGGATCATTCTAGCGCAGAATTTAGAATTGGGGAAGACATTAAATAAACAGATGCCCCTCTGGTTAGGCCTGAGAGCATCAAAAAGAAGTTTCATGGAACTTTTTTTTGAGGATATCAGTCTTTCTCTTTCCACATTGCTGGAGGGAGAGAAAATCAGAAACATGGCAGAGCTAAGAGAATGTGTATTCTTGATCTTTTGCCTTTATGCATTTATAGCTCTACGATAATTAATTTTCATGTTCTTCCTGTGACTACCCAATAAAAAAGTCACTGAACTATGAAATGAATTCCTCATGAACATAGAAGTCTCTGGCCCCAGCAAAAACCAGTGCTTCAGGATGTCTTCTAAGTCCTAAAAGCCAGGACAGAGGTAATAGTTTCTACAATTGTTCTTAAGTTTCTGTGTATCTTTCCTGAATACTTTTTACTCCCTCTTCCAATGAGCTTTTCTTTCTGGTTCTCTGAGGTGCTTATTTACGATGCGTATTCCCATAGATTTTTTATGTGCTGAGACTGTGTCTCCAAGTTTATGAAAACTTCATATTTTCCATGCAGTAGAGTCCATACCCGAGGTACTCTGAGGAGCATCTAGGATAAAAGTTCTTGACCACAATGACTGATGTTGGGCATTGGAAAAGGGATTCCATGTATTCTGGGTCCAAACTGTTTTAGTCCATATTCTAGGATTAAAATAGGAGAAGAGCAGAGCAGCTGAAAACAAAATAGTGGGGAGGGTTCATTAGAGTAGATGTGGATTTTTTTTCTTCCTTATTGCCCAATCACATGTGATAGGAAATTAAATTTTCTGCTGCTTCAAAATGCCTCCAAATTTAAAACTAATCAAACTAATGCAGTTACTAAATTAAATGAGGGAGGCCTATGTGGTAAGAAATATTTAAGGAAAAAAAATGCATTGATGCTATTATTCCACACTCACCTATTTTCACCATTCTCCTTATTCCAGGGGTCTCCCAGATCCTCATGGGATTTAGTCTGCCTCATATCAAATTCAACCATTTCTGGTCATTTAGAGCACTTTCTCACACTCAGTGAATACAGGAAAGCCTGAACCTCACTCTCTTCCACTTATCATTGACCCATCAATATGAACATTTGTGAAATGAACTTCTTAAAATTAAATAAATTTGTGGCTGAGCACTCGTTCAATCTAAAGTTTTATTATTACTCCTTCAAAGTGTTAACTATGTTTAAACATATGCTCTTTCCAGTAGAATAAGTACCAAGTGATTGAATTGGAAGGCTCTTAAAATGACTGAAAAATTCAGCATCCTACTGACATATAGGCTGGTGGACAGTGCTGTATGTCAGAAGCATATTAGAGAAATCTCTTGTATTGCCCTCCTTGAAAATTGATAAGCTTAGCTTCTAATTATAGAATCACCCTAAACTAATTTCTATGTTAATCTCTCATCTCTCTGTAAGGAGCAAAGACATCTCCAACTACATTGAATGTCGGATCCTTCCTCAAACTTCAATGTGAATATAAGGTACTCTGATACAACTAAATGTGTAAATGAATACAATGTGGATTAAAAAGGCAAATAATGAAGAATTAAAGCAATTATCTGCTTAATTCTCACAAAAGCTTCCAAATACAAAATTTTTCACATTTATGAGTAGAGTTAATTAATTAATTAATATTGCTTGTGTAGATAGCGGAGAAATGTTTTACTTCCAAAATGATTTAACAAATGCAAAATAAGGTACACTCTTTAGAATTTTTTTTAAATTTTTGCTTCAAATTATTCTACACACTTCTGAATTTGAATTGATTTGTGCCATCCATATAGCATATTACTTACTAGGCAAAACTAAGATATGAGCTGAATATAAGAAAATATTTTAAATCTAAGAACATTACATGGTCTGGGAAGTTGTATAAAAATTTAATATTAATACTGAGGAACAATCCTAAATGGCAAGGATTGTCTATGCAGAAGGCTCTATAGATTTGTTATTAGATTAGTAACTTGTTACTTTGAGTCCTTGAGCAACACTTACATCAGGCTCTGTGATATCAGAATGATGATAGAAAATACAAGTTCAGTTATGAGGTTGAAGGATCATGTCAGAAAAGTGTAGGGAGTTATAACACCAGCTAGGGGTTTCATGAAATGATATGAGTGTGTAGCCACAGTGCAGGGTTCAAGGTAGATATAAGGAAAAAGCAAAGAAGAAAAGTAATTACTGAATAATGACCAGGGATGAAATAAAATCTGAAAGTAAAAAAGAACAAATGAATAGTATGGATTTAACAAATGAGTTTCATTAAATACAAGGTTGTCTTCCTTTCAATACCTAGCATATTATAGCTTTTAACAGTTAACTGGTGAACATTTGTTTCTAAATACATGAATTTATAGTTGGATAGATGGTAGAAGAATAAACAAAGGGAAAGAAGAATTCTGAATGGATGACTTACCAAATGAATGGATGAATAGAAAAATGGGCTATGGATACATTATTTCATATGTGAATAGATGATAGACAAATGAATGGATGGATCATTGTAGATTGAACATACAGGAAAAAATAATTCTTCCAGTATAGATAAAATTGCCTAGTGGGTGTAAGATGATGTCTCAGCTACAAGGACATGTGCTGGATTAGCAAAGGTACAGTCCACTACTAGACCCTCCACAGTTGCTACACACACACACACACACACACACACACACATGCACAAACACGGAGGCACAGACACTCATACAATAAGACCCCCTACTGTTGGGTCTTTATAAAACTTCTGTATCTGGAGTCTTTCCCCTAAATTTTAACTACAACTTCTGTACTATTCAGTTCATTATTTTTTTCTTCATTCAAACAATTTTCATTGGATTCTACTAGGAGATTTCCCTCCACAGTTCCAGGTGTTCTGGGTGTAAAGTATTATAGAGCATAATGACTTCCATCAAGTAATTACAATGTCATTGGAGAGGCAGAAAAGAAATTTACTAAACACATCTTAACATTAACTACCAGAACAGAACAAAAGAGTGATATACTGTGATGGAATACAAGGGAGAGACTTACTTGTTTTGAGGTGATGGATCAGATGATTTTGTAGAGGAAATCAGTAATTATTAAGAAGTTGTTAAAATTGTCTTAAAGGGTTAGGATAGAAAAAACATGAAATTTGTAATCACAGAGATTAGAGTTGGAATCATAGTGTTTAAACATTTAGAAGTTATCTGAATACATTTGTCTCCACATCTGAACAATCATCATAGAATTATTTCACCTATTTTTTTCTAAAGATTAAAAACAAAAGTGTTTAGCAGTCTGTAAATAATTTTGTTCTGCAACAACAAATGTTCTATTTGTTAGAACATTTGTTATAATTTAGTTATAGTTATATAATTATGGTGAGTTTGTAGAAAGTAAATTTCTAGGAAGATATAAGAAAAAGTAAAAATTAAAATGGGTGTCAAAATAATAAAAAGATTTAGATAGAAAGAAAGGGTATCCCAGAGAGAGTAGAAACTTTGATACAAAAACAAATGCTCAGGGGTAAGTACAATAGTCTGGCTTCAGAATTGAGACTCCTTAGATCATAATCTGTAGACAATTGTACAGACCCATAGGAGACAGTTGATAGAGCCCATTTCTTGACAAGCCTTGATTGGAAGACACTCTGTGGTAGGCAATTCTCTTCCCTTAGAATCCTAAATAGTGGAGTCATATTCTGTCTCTTGAAATTGGCAATTTAGACAGTTGCAGATTTAGTATGCTTGTCAATTATTTTTTCTACCCCAACATCTAACATAGGAACATAAGAAATCACAGGCTTGTGTGTGCACACATGTCCATGGCTACATATATCAATTTTGTCCTAGAGTGCAAATGCCATGCATGAAACTAAATGAAGACAAAAATATCTTAGTATACACAT
>JAQZBX010100758.1:0-11331 GCA_029593785.1 Cabassous unicinctus | reverse complement strand
ACTCCACAAGGGAAGACATGCCTCATTAGGGCTGGGTCCCAGATCAGGCCCAGATGGGTGTCTGCCTTCCCCTCCAGCACCGTTGAAGAGGAGATGACAGCTTGAGGGCTCCAGATTAAACCTGGTACACATAGGTGCTATCCCAAGATGTGCCTCCCCACCCTTCCTGCCATGACCTGGCAGGTGACAGGGAAGGACCTACTTGGTTCCCACCCCTGGTGGCCTGCCCCTTCCCAGGGTAGTCCCACTGCTCATGCCTCCAACTCACTGGGAGGTGGATGGGATGTGGGACTGCATAAGCAGGAGCA
The DNA here is from genome assembly GCA_029593785.1 of Cabassous unicinctus. Classification (NCBI taxonomy): domain Eukaryota; kingdom Metazoa; phylum Chordata; class Mammalia; order Cingulata; family Chlamyphoridae; genus Cabassous; species Cabassous unicinctus. The sequence goes on along the minus strand of JAQZBX010100758.1, from coordinate 11,023 downwards.
GAGTAGTGGCATGTGCTGAATTGCCTGCTCTGGGCCAGCCCATGTTACCTTTGGGTACCTCCTTGTCGATGGCCAGGGACTGCATGGTTGAGGCCTGAGCCAATGTCAAAAGTGATGGAAAAGGGACTCATTCCTAAGTTGGTGAAGACTTGAGTTTCCAGATCTAGGAACACAACAGGAGAACATGTTCTCTCGAGCATCTCCTGCCAAGTGAGCTGGGAAGGGGGCTGCCTTTGGAATCTGGGTGCCTTGTCCCCAGAGTTCCAAGTTCTATTGGGGTCTCTCACCAAGGAAGTGAGGGCACCTCCTTAGGTCCCCCTACCCTGGCCCCCTCAATGGTTAAAACTCCTCAAATGTCCCTCTGCAGGTCTGTCTATCCTCCTCTCCTACATCATTTTGTTAACTGGACAGAGTTCTGCCAGCACGTTTCTCCTCACAGCTTGGGAAGACCTGTGTGCAGCTTGGGACCCATGTATGAGGCGACCCAGCTGGGTTGAGACCAAGCTACTCCTTCTTTTCCATTTTTGGGACCCAAACTACTCACTAAGTCCTCCCCAGTCTCCTCACTCACACACTGGGACTCATTCTGGCATCTGCTTCCTTGGGGTGTCATCAAGTCTATTTGGGGGCAAACACTGCAAATCACATAGTCTTGTTTCCCATGTATCTAATACACAAACACAGACATGGAATAAATAAACAATGTAATGGATGTAACATTGAATACAACTCAAAATAGGGCTGGGTAGGGTTGTGTGATCTTAAGAAACTCACTTTCACACCTGGATTCCTGTCAGTCTGTACCATGATGAGGTTGAAATGAGATGAATTTCAGATATTGTTGCTTCACCAGAATCCTTCCAGATCCTTCCCATTGCATTTAAAGTCATACTCAAGTGCTCCCTCTCAACCTGTGTGGTGGACTGCCTGTGCCCTGGGTCCCTGCCATCTCTGGTTCCAGGTACAAGCAAGCAGCTTCAAACACCCCTGCTTGGAGTGAGTCCTGGCCTGGTGACTCACTGCTAAACAAAATATTGCTAAATGTCAGGATGCCCCTCCTAAGACTTACACAAAATGCTCTGCTGTCTTCACCACTCTCTCTTGTGAGTGAAATCTCCCTCGTGAGTGAACTCTCCCTCTCTTGGTCTATCTCCCATCCCAATATGAATCCTGCAGATCAACACAACGGAGCTGGAAAGCAGCTCCTCCCCAGATGAGCCTCAGTTGAGGCTCTGCCCACAGCAGCTGCCTTCCTAACCTCCTCTGTGGCCAAACTCCCTCTGCCTCCTTCGCTTCACCTGCTGTGTCTTCTCCCAGGTGCGCTCTTCCCACATGTGTGCAGGGCTGGCTCCATCTTGCCATTCTGGTCACAGTGTAAATGTCAACTCAATGTGTCCTTCCAGGCCTCCAAACTTGATGTCCCATAGCCCTCCTCGCAGCACCTTGCTGAGCTTTCTCTATAGCCCTTGCTCTTTTCTTGCACTTGTGTTTGCTCTCATACTTTGGCCACCTCCTGATGGGCAGGGCCACAGGGATTATTTTCACTCCACACCAGGACCAAGCACAGAGCTTGGTCCAGGGTAAGTGCTTGAGGCAGAGTTGCTGAACGAATACCTGATGATCTCTGAGGCCCTTTACCAGTATCTGCCCACCTCAGATTGTGGAGATGGATGCTAATGATAGGAGGTGCATGTTGTGTCTGAGGCAGGTGGAAGGCCAGAAAGACCCCAGATGACTCTGTTCAGTCTAAAGAGGCTGTAGGAGGCACAGTGGGCACAGCTGGTGACGTGGCTGCCTGCCCCCTGCTGGCCAGTGTTAGCACTGCAGATCCTGGCAGGATATCCACTGAAGTGATCACACACTTTGACTTTCCTCAAGGCAGCAGCTATCCTGGGCCCCTGGAAGAGCAGTGGGTCATCACAGAAGGACCAGGCTGAATTGACACTTCCATGAGTCTGTGGAACCCTTGTGGGTCACCCAGTGTCAACACCCCAATAGACAGAGGAGAAGGCTGAGGCCTCTCTCCTGGAGCCCCCTTCTACTCTAGGTAGGGTTCCATCCCATTTCCAGGTGCCCAGAGCCCCTCTGACCCCAGACTTGTCATTTCAAGGTTGTCCTGGGGCTGTCACCAGCCATGCGGGCCCCTGGAACCTTGGGGATCCCCTCATCCATCAGCTTGGCATCTTTCCTTGTCCTATGTATGAGTCGATGGACAGGTGGTGAGAAGACTGGGTGTCACTGCCTAGCAGCAGAGCTGCCTCCAGCATCTTTCTTAGTTCCTCCTGCTCACCCCACAGGTGTCATCCCCTCCTCTGATGCCAGCCCCATTGTCCACACCTGTGATATCACGTTTGTGCTGTACCCATGCAGGCATGCTGAAAGGAAAATTGTCTCATGTGGGAAAAGTCTAAGCCATGGACCCAGACTTGAAGGGGCCCTCATTCTGATAGCAAATGCAAGGGGCAGGTTGGCACCCTGGTTGAGAAGTGAATCACCCTATGTTACCCCTTGTGCTCTGCATACCTCAGAGGACCTGGGCCATTCCTGTGTGTCTCTGGGCCTCAGTTTCCACATGACAATGACTGGTTGCATGTGGAGGTGCATAAGCATGTGTCATGCAGGACATGGATACAGGTCCCCTCAAGGGGCAGACCTGGAGGTGGGCAAAGCCTTGTGAGTCTAAGCAGGGAAAAAATCAGGTGAGCTTTGCAGCTCCTTCTCCTCTCTGCCTCCTCCTGTCCTCACTGAGAGGACCCAGGCACCTGAACTCAACCCATCTCTAACAGAGGCCAGGGGATGTGAGGGGGCAGGAGAGAGACCAGGGTGGAGGCAGGCCAGACTGCCAGGACTGAGTGTTGTGGGCACTCACTGCTGTAAAGGAGCCCTCCTGGCCCTCCCTGACTTTGCCCTACATTGATGGGGGAGCAGGCAGCACCAGCACTCAAGTCCTCAACTCTAAGAGAGCAAGCCTAACCTCTGACATGGGCTGAAGTTCACTGCTCTCACCCATTCTTCTTCCTGAGCAGGACCTTGTCCCCTGGTGTGCTCACTGGGGGAGGGGGACCTCCCTAGTCAAAGTTCATTAGGAGCCTTCAGCTCCCCTTCTTTATCCCTCAACACCCACTCCTGATATTGGAATCATGGCTTCTTTTTGCATTCAAGAAAACTGAGGGTCTGGGACACTGACACAGGACTGTGATGTGCTCCAGCTGTGGGATTCAACCTGGGACACTCTGATCCCAAAGTCTGTGCTTTACAGAAGAGCCTGAGGAGCTGGGTGGGTTAAAGGGAGTAGCCCTGCAGGCAGGGGGCTCTGGGTGGGCATGACCTTGGCCTGGTTAAATCTGAAGGAGGCTCAGTGGAGCTGGAACACAGGGTGGGGGAGTACACTGGGGAGGGCTCCTTGGCCATAGCACACAGAATGGCAAGAGCTGGCAGGAGCTGAGTAGGCATGAGCTCTTCCCCCACCCAGGCCTAGGTCACAGAGCACCTGCTATGGATGAGGAGGCCTGCCTCAGTGTCCTGCTTTGAACACTGTGGTTTCTATGGTGACCTCCCTGGTTTGACCATGCTAGCTGAAAGTCCCACACTCAGAGTCAAGCAGCTGTTCTGGAAACTCAGTGCCCAGAGAGGGCTTATGACCTCAATGTTATTTAATCCTCATCAGGGGTTCAAAGACATAGAGTGACCAGCCTGATGGTCTACAGCTCAGAGGTGGTGCTGGGAATGCCTTCTAAATGTGTTTTCTTTCCACTGCCTCATAGTCATGAAGACAACCAACAAACCATTATGGACTGCCTTCTGGGTGCCAGGCACCATGGGACAGGGTGTCAGGCACTGTCCATATCCTGTTAGAGCTGACAGCTGGTGGGGAGGGGGCAGAGTTGGGCATAACAATATGGTAAATGCTGACACAGAGACCAGGAGAAGCTGTTATGGGAACACAGAAAGTCACTCATTCCAGAAGGGACACTTCAAGGCAGCCTTCTTAGAGGAGTTGACAGCACAGTGAGTAACTGGGAATTGTGCACGTGGTGGGACAAGTATCGTGGGAAGAGCAGCCTGACTAATTGACAGCATGAGCACGGGTATCCTGGGCCAGGTCCCATAGGCCATGTGTCTTACTTTGCTGAAGTGCTGCCAATGCAAAGTACCAGAAATGGCCTGGCTTTTATTAGGGGATTTATTTAGGTTAAAAGCTTACAAGACAGTGAAAAGTCCAACTTGAGGCACCATAACAGGTGTTTTCACCACAAGGTGAAGCAAGAAGGCCAATGATCTTTGCCAAGGTCTCAGTCTTTCTGCAGCTGTAGGCACACCTGGAATAGGGTTTGTCTCTTCCTGGGGCTCCTCACTCAGTATCGGCATGGCAGGATCTAATATGGCAGAGCACTTTTCCTGTGTCTGTTTGTGTATCTCTCTCTGTTTCCATTTATATTGGAACCAGCAAGTGGGCAGAGATCCAACCTGAGTCAGGCCTCACTGACATAGTCCAATCAAAAGCACTGAAGCAATCTTATCAAGTAACTTAACCAAAGGACCCTCAACCAAATTTAATGCAATCAAAGGGTATCACACCCACAGGAATAGATTAGTTTAAAAACATAATCTTCCTCTTTTAGGGATTAAAATGAGATAGTGCTGATGGTTGCACAAATCTCTGAATGTACTAAAACCCAATAAATTACAAACTTTCAAAAGCTTAATTGTATGGTATATGTTTTTTTATCTCAATAAAGGTGTTATATTAAAACAAAAACAGTTACCACCACCTACCAGGTCTTGTACATAATTTCAGACTCTTTTCATGCTCAGCAACTATATAAAGCCAGTTTTGGTTATTTTCAATAGTAAAACTTACTCTAAGTGTTTATTTATCCAGTCTCTTACTAATGAACATTTAAGCTTATTTCTATTGTTATTACTATATTTATTATAAACATTACTGTAAGGAACATGCATATACATATAATGTGTTACACACCTGAGTTTAGTTATAGGATGCAAAGTGGGTGGGTTAAAAACATGAACAATTTGATGTGTATTGAAATATTGCCTCATCAAAATATGCTTTCCATTTACATTTATTGATATGACAGAAAGTTATGTAATAAACTTTGTTGTGTTGGTTTATATTAATTTTCTCATATATGCCATAGGTTTTATTTTGTTTTATGTTGTGTGCTTCCAAGTTGATAGTTTGGAATAATTTTTCCCAGATTTTAATTTACCTGTTAGGTAAAGTTTAACTTTGTTTAAACTTGAATGCTGCTGTTGATAATTTAACAACTGTTTTAGACTCTTGTTCTGCTTTTGTGTCCTTAGAATTATTTCTTCATTTTATAAATATAGTTTTGTTCACCAAAATCTCTCTCTTGTTTCAATCATCTTCATCACATGTTTACCAGAACATAGTGTTCATTTTACACCTGCAGATTCGGGTTTTGATATTAAGTATTTTTCCTTTTTTGCTATGAATTTCTTTTATTTTTTCTATTAGTTCTGCTCTCTTCTCAAAAAAAATTTTTTACAGTGGATACCATTGTATGGATTCCAGTCCTATTAATTTCTCTTATTACCTGCATAATAAGTCTGCATTGGCTACCAGCTTTCCTGTAGATCTACCGACCTTTGGCCAAAGCTGTGGAATCTGTTAACTAAACGTAAATGGTTGTCAGTCAACACAGGTCCAGAGTTGTTTCAGATGTTTAATTCTATCTGCTTAGTTTTGTAGTTGCAATAGGACTTTTGATTTGCACCTGATATGGTAGAACCTGGAGTGGGGAGGAGGACCTGGTGGTGCAGTCTTGCCATAGATATTGAATATGCCTACATGACCAGCTCACTATAAGACCTGACAACACCCCAGAAGATTCTGGGCTTATTGGTATCTACCAAATGTTCTTGGTAGTTTGAGACCTGGACTGAGCATGTAACCTTTGTGATGTAGAGTAGAAGGACAAAAATGTCCATGCCTGATATTTCTGGCCACTTGTAATACATATTTCTCTCCCACTATTGCTTTGTTTTCTCCTTTGCCAGTTGTAAGCCTCTTCCCTAAGTTTAAACTGCTTGAGTCCTGTGAGTCATTTCAGCAATCAAACTGTTAAGGTGAATAATGTGTGAACATGTGATTTTAACAATCCTTATTTCTTCTCAAATCTAACTTCAATGTCCATGCCTGTATTTTCTTCATCATCAATTTTCAATTTCAAATATCTTGCACTCCTTTAATGGGTTCATGGTTTTATCTTACAATTATTTCATGATCACTGACAGATTAATTTAAGTATTTCTTTTATGTATTCATCTCATCATTGTTCAATATAATTGATCCATTTCACACTCCATTAACTACACTTGCTCTTTCTGCCTGCTTTATTGACAAGGAAAATCCCAAACCCTGCCTATTCTGGACCCATCCTCCCTGCTGAACATAGTTTCAGAATAAGGCATGATCTTGCTAACTGGTTTAACTTAAATTTATTATCTAAGAGTGCAAGTGAGTCATCAATAATGTCCCTTGATCTATTAAAATTGTTTCCTTTTTCCCTCAAATTCCAGCAGTCCATTCACTGCACTTGGTTTATAAATACTAATGTTATTTTAATTTCAACATAAGAGCATACATAAGACAAAGTTAGCAATTTCACAGTATCAAATATACAAAACAAATATATTTTTACCCACAGACTGTCTGCCTTCCTGATATGTTGTTAAAATAGATGAACTTCCCTTGTTTCTACATAAAACTAATCTATTCCCAGGATCATAAACTCAAAGACTTTGCTCCTTCAATTATTCTAACTCATCTATGGACCATAAATATTACCTGAGTGTTCTCACTAGCCTATACATATCTTAAAAATAAAGCACTATATTTCTCCAAATACTTCTATATTACTCTACACCAATTTTTAGAAAACTTCTCAAATGGACTGTCTATTCTTATGAAACAATGCTCTTTCCTGCTACACTCTTGCAAATACATTTAATGTAACATACTGTCCAAATACAGTACACTGGAAGAAATATGGACCTTTACCAAAATAAAAAATAAATGTGACTGTGAATTTTGTCCATTCTGGGGGTTCCTTGCAGGACAAGATAAAGTTGGCATTCATTTCTCCCATGTCAAGACAGAACAACTTTACAGGTGGCATTTGATAAAAGCATTTGAAGACACTCTACCTGCAGTAACCAACACATAATGGGTCAAGCATCAGGGTGACATAAAAACCTGGGCAGGACAAGGCTGAGGAGTAAGATTCTTATTGGAGTAAGGGCCTTGTAGAGCTGATATGTAGCCTGGGGCATCCAGGTGTTTTGTGCATCCCCAGTGTTGGAAGTTTAACCCTAAGATTGCATTTCAGGCTGATATTTAGGATCCAAACAAGAAGGAGGTGATGGGCAAGCCAGAGTAGGGGTCAGCCAGGCTTTATATGAAGGAGTGCTGCAGCTCAGAGCCAATCTGGAAAGAATGAAAGAGAATTTTTAGTACTTTTTTCAACTCCTGGAATTGAAGAAAGTATCTGTCAGGTCACTGGCTGACTGCTGAGATAAGGAAACAGAAACCTCAGAGACAGCACATGACAATGAATACAGTTTTTAAAAAATAGTTGGAAATGTTACTAAACAGACAGCTGCAACCACATGTATATACATGCAAACATATTTATGACAAAATAAGAAGTACTCATAACAATACATTCATTATTTCTGCAGCTAGACACAAGGTCATATTGGTGTTTTTAAATACCATTTTTTCACTGCTCATTCCATATTCCCTTAGCCCTCAAAATACACCTCAGTTGGATATGGTTCTTTGTCTCATGGGGCAATCTAAATATTCATTATTTTTTGTAGTTGTTTATCCTGCCTTTATTTATTTAGAGAAGTTGTAGGTTTGCAGAAAAATCATGAATAAAATACAGAGTTACCATATAACACCTTATTATTAACACTTTGCATTAATTTGGTACAATTTTTCACTTGATGGAAGGTCATTGACTGCAGAAGTGTTCACCATTTGCATGGTGTAGTCCTATGCTTGCTTGTTTTTATTTTTATTCTACTAATGTACATACAACCTAAACTTTCCCCTTTTTAACAATACTGCACATACAATTAAGTGTTGTTAATTATGTTCATGTACTACCATCATCACCATCCATTACCAAAATTTATGATCAAACCAATTAGAAATTCTGTACATTTTAAACATTAACGCCTCATTCCCTAGCTCATCCCATTCCCTGGTGACCAATATTCTACATTCTGACTCTGAGTTTACTTATTCCAATTATTTAATAAAAGTGAGATAATAAAATACATGTCCTTTTGCAGCTGGTTTATTTCACTCAAAATAATGTCTTTAAGGTTCATCAGTTACTGCATGTATCACAATTTCACCTCTTTTTACATCTGAAAATGTTCCATTGTATGTACATACAACATGTTATTCATTTTTCTTTTTTCGTTCTTTTTTGTTTTTCTTTAAAATATCTAAAGAGCATAAATTTTAAAAAATGCAAATCTATTAAAATGCATATCACCTTTGGGAAAACAATATGAAAACTTGTCCCCCACCCCTCCCCAATTAACTCTTCTCAGGCTAAGAAAATATGAGATTACCTCCAGAAAAGCTCTTTATTAATTCCCCGACACCACAAGTTGTGCGCATGGAAATGTTTCTCCCCAGACTTTGCGGAGCTGTGCTTTTACATTTGAAAAAAAATTACAGCTGTGCATTTGCCAAAAGGTGTCTGCACAGGATTCAGAACCAGGAGGGGGTGAGGGGCAAAGAGCCCAGGACTACAACGCCTCCAACTTAGGCGAGTGGGCGGGACCTTCCGGTGGGCTCCTGGGTGTGCCTTAACTCCCACGTGCTTGCCCAGGTGCGGAGCATGGACGCGGTCCAGCTGCTGCCTATGCACCTCTGGCAAGTTCATGGGGCTGTAGTCGTGGGGCTCGTGGTCGCGGTAGGTGCTCTCGGGTGGTTCCTAGAAAGCTTCCGCGGGAGCAGTGGAGGCTTCGGGGGCTCCCAATCCACGGTAGGTGATTCTCAGAGGGTCCCACGCGAAGCCCAAGGTGCGCGCAAGCGCTGGTGGCCTGCGGGGGAGGCCGAGAGTCAGAGCCGGGCCGCTCCTGGACCCTCGCCCTCTCCCCCTCCCCCCCCTGGGGACTCGCTGCCCGCCTGCAGGGGTAGGCCGTACTCCCCGCGCTCCTCCCTTGACCTTCCAGTAGCCCTGGAGCGCCCTGGCACCATCCTACTGCGGCCGCCAGTCCCCGCCGTTGTCCTTGGCTGGCAACTGGCTCTCTTTGGCCTGGGGCTGGGCGGCCGTTGCCTCATTCTGGCAGCCGCGGAGCAGGAGGCTGCTGAGAGCATTGCCCATGCCGGGGTGGGGCGGGAATCCGGGCAGACGCCGGCGACGCCTGGCTCAGAAGGCACGACTATCCAGGACATCCCCGGGGCGGACTAGACACAAACACCCCACCAGGCGCCCAGGCTTCTCCAGTGTGTGCTTTGGGGGAGGGGTCCCTTTAGCCCCCTGGGTTCCTGCAGAGTTCCTGGCAGAACCATGGCCAACTCTAGTGACAAGACCCACCCCTTCCACTTCCCTACAGTCAACCAAGAAACCAACTTTGGAGCTGTGCCCCCGAGGTCTGCATGCACTAGGGTTTTGGGGACCAAGAGTGAACCTGAGGGAAGAACAGGAGGAATATCTCTTCATTTCTCTCCTGGAACCAAGGCGGCATTTCTCGGTGGTGGCTGTTGTGAGTAACCAGCCTTGCCTGATCCCCATGGGCCTTTTGCTCTCAAGACAGTGTGGTCTGGATGCTGAGACCAGGAGGCCGTGACAGAAGATGAGGCCCACAAAGACAGGGCCTTCCTGGGTATAGGAGGAGCCTTGGCCATCAGTAAAGCTGGCCACAGAGAATGAGTTAGGGAGTGCCACTCCTCTAGAATACTTTCTTTGCAAGAGTTTGAGAAGGGTTGCTGTTAATTCTTTCAAAGTTTGGTAGAATTCAGCAGTGAGGCCATCTGCTTCTAGGCTTTCTTTGGTGGAAAGTTTTTGGCTATTGAGTCCATCTCTGTTCATCTTAAAATCATGTTGTGGTTTTCTCTTTCTCCTTGAGTCAAGTTAGGTAATTTGTGTATTTCCAGAAAATTTTCCATTTCATTTGGATTATCTAATTAGTTGTGTACAATTGCTCATAGCATTTGCTTATTATCCTTTTTATTTCTGTAACATCAGTAGTGACATCACCATTTTCATTTCTGATTTTAGTTGTCTTTTTTCTTTTGTGAGTCTAGATAGTCTTGTTAATTTTATTGATTTTTAAAAATATAACCAACTTTTTTATTGCTCATTCTCAATTGTTTTTCTACTCTATTTCATTTTTCTCTTCTCTAATCTTCCTTCCTTCTGATAACTTTGGGTATAGTTTGCTCTTCTTTTTCTAGTTCAACATGTCAAGTAAAGTTCTTAATTTGATATCCCTCTTCTTTTTTAATACAGGCATTCACAACTAAAAATTTCCATCTGAGTACTGCCTTTGCTGCATCTGATAAATTATGGTGTTTTATCTTGGTTTTCATTCATCTCCAGGTGTTTTCTGATTTGTAAAGAAGAAATTACTATGTATTTTTTACCCATTCATATGTTGTTGGACACTTGTATTGCTTTTGGCATTTATGAATAATACTGCTTTGAACATAGGTGTTCAAATGTCTCTTGAAATCCTTGCTTTCAAAACTTTTGTGTTTATACCTAGAAGTGGGTTTGCTGCATAAAATGGTAATTGTTTCTAAAAGCCTTTATAAAAGAATATAGCAGCTCCCTACTTCCAGTTTATTTTCTGTAAAGTGCTGGAGAGCACAATGGACATACCTAAAACTAATGTTGCTGATAGGATTAATTTGATAAGAACTTGCTAGTATTTGTGCGGTTTCCTTAGTAAAGCCTAGTAAAAATAGGAGGTCATTTTATTGATTCTTTCTTTTTTTTTTTTTTTTGGT
>JAQZBX010100757.1:0-11334 GCA_029593785.1 Cabassous unicinctus | reverse complement strand
GTCAGGCCCCACTAGCGGGTAAGCCCCCAGGCCCTGCCAAACCACGCAGCAAAATGATGACATAAGAGGAGACAGACACGGGAGAGCCAAGATGAGATGCACCAGAAAAAAAAAAAAAACGGAACTGAGGTGGCGCAGGTGGTAGAACGCCTCACTCCCACATGGGAGGTTCCCAGAATCGAATCCTGGTGAAGACAGGCAGAAAAGGATGAGAGGAGAAGGCAGGAAACAGACACAGAGAATTGTCCAAAAAATGGACACAAAAACAGCAAAAACAGGAGGGGGGATGTTAAAATGGATAAAAAGTAAGTAAATAAATAAGTCTTAAAAAAAAAAAAGATCAAATAGAACAAGAGTTAATGCTCAATAAGCTAAAAAGCACTATCTTATTACCAAATGAGCTCATCACCATAGTGCTGAGGTACCCACAACTTAGTGAAGCAGCAAAACTAGTATGTACACCTCAAATTCTTTACCCTTAGAAATGAGGCGGTCTTAGTAACGATGCTACAGTTTACCTACCACGTAAATCACATTGGTGATTAACAAAAAAATAAAAGGCAACATATAAAGTGGATATAGAAAATTTTACACTGCATTTTTCCCCCTGACATTCCCTACCTGCCCTCTGTTAGAGTGGGAAAAACACTAATCTGAGAAGGAAGACATAGTCCTGATTCTGGGACTAATCTACTTACTTGAGTTGGGGTGATCACATTATCTCTCTATTTGTTTTCAAAACTAAAATAAAAGGATTGAATGCTTCAGATTTAAAATCGAGACGACAGGTGTATGGTCTTCCTCCCACTAACCCATAGCCCAACCCTACCACTTTTTGATGTCCAGCCTTGGACTAGATACTTGACTATGTCATCATTTCCTCATCAGTAACAAGGGGTAAATAAGAACTGTTTTGAGAAGATTTTATGAATTTTGCATATCATAGAATTAAATGAGATAAAGTATATTCACAGCCTGGTACATAATTGGTAATAAATGATTATTAGTTTACTTATATTGTTAAATGATCTATAAGGACTAAGAATTTAAAGTCTGGTTCTGTGTTTCTGTGACTAAAAATGTTTGCTTTCATTATGGTTGTATAAACTATCTTGGTGCAAGATATAGCTCTAGAAGGTGATTTGTTTCAAAGCAATATGAATCATATTTACATATATACACACTTCTCAATATATATAATTTTTAGCACTTTGTATAAAGTATATTCAAGGGAATATAGAACTCAAATTAATTCTGTGTAGCCTTCCAGTTGATTAAAGATCTGTTATCATTGTGTTCTTAAATCTCAGAATTGAGCTACATTTTTGCTTATATGACTTTTGTTATGTTTTACCTACAGACCTTTTTTACCATCTGTGGAAATTTCCCTGTAATTCACTTTTCCTCACGCAAGTGTTAAGAATTATACCAAGTAAGTGAAAGCTAGTGAAACTGTTAATAAATTTTAAGACGATTCATGTGAATTTAATCTTACATTGGTTGTCACACCTGTTCTGTTCTCAGTAGACTGTTGACTATAACCTCATAAGTAAGAAAAGTGTTTTTTCCTTGAAAATCATTAATATTCTGAGCTTCTATGTGATGAGCACTTTTTCTGGAAGATTGGGGATCAATACAGATTTGTGACAAATTATATTTTTAAGGGAATGTATCAGCCTTTAGCTTAAAGCCTATGTCAAAATATTCCCATTTGGAGCAGGTGTAGCTCAGTGGTTGGGCACGCACTTCACATGTATGAGGTCTCAGATTCAATCCCCAGTACCTCCTTAAAAAAATATATATATGTATGTGTATTCACATACATATACACACACACACACATCCATTTGTAAGAAATGTGCTTGTGAAACTCTTAATATGATGCAATAGGCTCCATGTTTTTATAAAAAATAATTTAAGCATAAGGCTTGTTGGAATCATCCAGTTCTCACAATTGTAGAAACATTTGAAAAGTGAAAATAAGTTTGTTTCTCAGCCTCACTAAGAAAGGCAGTGTCTTGCCTTTAAACTTTATCAGAAAAATAAATGAAAAAATGTATTTAACATTTCTCTTATGAGGTAGATTTTCATGTGGCACACACATTTCTTGTGACCAATAAACTCTTTGGTTAAAAGAATTTTTTAAAATAATGTTAATCAAAATTGTTATTTGTGACATTTTGCTAAATTTCATTTTTTAGATTAAAAAGATATGAATGAATATCCTAAAAAAAGAAAAAGGAAGACTTTACACCCTTCTCGTTATTCAGGTTGGTGTATAATTTAATTATTTTAAAGTTAGGTCATATATTAATTCAGTTTTCCATGAAATTGTATTCCCATCCATTTTCTTATAAATGATCAGGTAAGACTTAAATATCTAGATTTGTATTTTAGGTAAGAGAAAACTTTAAGTAAATCCTCTGAATATATATTCCAATTCCTTGTCTACCATGTGCCAGATATGCAAAAGAACTTAATAGACATTAATTTATTCCTCATAACTCCATAGGTTATAGATATTTAAAATGAGTTATCTGACATTACCTATATATATGACATAATTGGGATTTGCCTGTCTAACTCAAGCCTCTGCTTAAGTCAGGACAATAACCTCAGTGAAAGATATTTTGCACCATTGGAGAAAATCTTTAACCTGAACATTATTTTCAGAAATATCAACACTCCTTTTGATGGTGTAATTTTAGATCCTTTGGTTGGGTTTGGCCCTATGTTCTTGGCAGTATAAGAAAATAGGTATTTGGCCATCTCTAATACACTTCATGATCTTGAGACAGTCTCAGGCTTACCTATTAGCCTATCCAATCTGCATGCTCTTCATATCTAAGGAAATTAAGCTGGTTTATTGCTTACTACCCTTCCTAGGCAAGACTTGAAACAACTGTATTCAGGGGCTTTAACTGGTCCTCAGACCATCCCCTCTACATATTATGCTTTCTTTGTGCTACGTGGCAGGTCTTCTTCAATGTTTTGTGCAGTTAACACAAAATATGTTTATATTTTGTGGGATTGTGCCTGTAAGGGAAATGTATCTTCCTGTGTTTCAAATTTATTGCATTTCATAGTTTATAATTTGTGGTTCTTTCAAAGCTCAGTGCCAGAAACAAATCTGATATATAAAAGCTGTAACTACTGAGGAAAAATTCATAATTTCAATTATAGATACTTTGGTTAAAGTTGTGAAAATTTATGTATGTTGGATAAAAGGTGGCTGTCATTAAATGTATACCTACTTACTGTGCCTGAAACTTTTTTCACTTTGTTTTATGTTTAGATTCCTCTGGAATAAGCAGAATTGCAGATGGATTCAATGGAATTTTTTCTGATCATTGTTATAGTGTCTGCTCTATGAGACAGCCAGACTTAAAATATTTTGACAACAAAGGTATATCTTTGTTATATTTTTACAAATACTTTTTCTATAAATCACTTTTATATATTTTTATTTCTTATTAGAAAACATGGGTAAAAGTGATGATTTCAAAATAGGCAAGTGTTTGAATTTGTTATAAGAAAACAAAAGCTTTTTTAAAGCAATTTTAATTTTTTAAGTTATCTTTGTCGTATAAGTAAAAAGCATACTCACTTAAATCCAGTTGAGTTGTCTAGGAATTGATGGCAATACAGGAGTGATGCAGAGTTGGAAAGCATTTGTGGTAAGAGGTTAAGAGTAGTGTTATACATAACTCTTCTACTTAGACCTCTCAATATGGAGAGCTAATGAACATAAGAACAGAGGGTGAAGGATTTGTTCTTTTCCAATCTTGTATCTTTTATTGGCTTTTCTTTTCTAGAGGTTTGGGTGAATGATAAGAACAACTTGCACATGTTCTCTTTCATTCTGCAACCACTGAAGTTCCCAGTTCCCTTGAGCTCCTGTTACAGGCACAAAAACATAACTTATAAAAAACATGTAGGGGAGCGGATGTGGCTCAAGTGGTTGAGCTCCGACCTCCCACATGGGAGGTCCCGGGTTTGGTTCCCGGTGCCTCCTGAAAAAACCAACTCAGAGAAGCCAATGTGGCTCAGTGGTTGAGCACCAGCTTCCCACATATGAGTCCCAGGTTCAGTCCCTGGCCCCTGGTACCTCAAAAAAAAAACACACACACACACAAACTAAGGAAATCTGGATAAAGTATGAACTTTAGTTAATAAGGTGTCAATTGTTTCATTAATTCTAACAAATCTATCATAGTAATATAAGATGTTAATGGGGAAAACTGGGTGTGGTATGTATGGGGACTCTTACTATCTTCTCAACTTTTCTGTAAATCTAAAACTACTCCAAAAACATAAAGCCTATTTAAAAAAAATGTTGAAGCCCAGTTTTCTCTACTGACCTGTAATTTCAGTGGGTTTCTCCATCCCAAATTTAAAACCCTGAGGCTAGGCCTAGGGAATAAAGTCTCATTCAAACTTAGTAATTTAACCTTAAAATTTCCTAAGTAACTTTAAAAACTATAGTCCAAATGGGGCATGGAAGCAAAAGCAGCTCCTTGTTTCCACAGATTTTCTGTAGGTATAGACTATATAGATAACATATCTTTTTCTGGTAAATCTAAATCCTTAGTTTCTGCTGGAATTCAAAATTGTATTAAAAAATCATTTACTGGTTTAATTGTTTTATAATAATTAATGCTTAATGGTTTCATGTAAGTAATAACTATTTTTCCAAATCCCATTTTACAGATGATGATTCTGATACAGAGACATCAAATGACTTGCCAAAATTTACAGATGGAATCAAAGCTAGAAACAGAAATCAGAACTACCTGGTTCCCAGTCCTGTGCTTAGAATTCTAGACCACACTGCCTTTTCTACAGGTTAGGAAAGCTAATTAATAGCATTTATATATTTGTGTATAGATCAATGAAAAAACAGTGCATAAAATTTTCTTTTTGCCACTTGTATTTACTTTAGTATGTTTTATTTTAGTAATATAATAATAGGTTTGTTTTATTTTTCAGAAAAATCTGCAGATATTGAAATTTGTGATGAAGAGTGTGACTCACCTGAATCTGTCAACCAACAAACTCAAGAGGAGAGTCCTATAGAAGTTCACACTGCTGAAGATGTTCCAATTGCTGCAGAAGTACATGCAATTTCCGAGGATTATGATATAGAGACAGAAAACAACTCTTCTGAGAGTCTCCAAGACCAAACTGATGAAGAGCCACCAGCTAAGTTTTGTAAAATTCTTGACAAGAGCCAGGCTTTGAATGTGACTGCCCAGCAGAAATGGCCTTTACTGAGAGCTAATAGCAGTGGCCTCTATAAATGTGAACTTTGTGAGTTCAATAGCAAATATTTTTCTGATTTAAAGCAACATATGATCCTGAAGCATAAGCGTACTGATTCAAATGTGTGTCGAGTATGCAAGGAAAGTTTCTCTACCAACATGCTCCTGATCGAGCACGCCAAACTACATGAGGAGGATCCCTACATTTGTAAATACTGTGATTATAAGACAGTAATTTTTGAGAACCTTAGCCAGCACATCGCAGACACCCATTTTAGTGATCACCTCTATTGGTGTGAGCAGTGTGATGTACAGTTCTCCTCAAGCAGTGAACTCTATCTACATTTCCAGGAGCACAGCTGTGATGAACAGTACTTGTGTCAGTTCTGTGAACATGAGACAAATGACCCAGAAGATTTGCATAGCCATGTGGTGAATGAGCATGCATGTAAATTAATAGAGTTGAGTGATAAGTATAACAATGGAGAACACGGACAGTACAGCCTCTTAAGCAAAATTACCTTTGACAAATGTAAAAACTTCTTTGTATGTCAAGTATGTGGTTTTCGGAGTAGACTTCATACAAATGTTAACAGACATGTTGCTATTGAACATACTAAAATTTTTCCCCATGTTTGTGATGACTGTGGGAAAGGCTTTTCAAGTATGCTAGAATATTGCAAGCATTTAAATTCACATTTATCTGAAGGGATTTATTTATGTCAGTACTGTGAATATTCAACAGGACAAATCGAAGATCTTAAAATTCATCTAGATTTCAAGCATTCAGCTGACTTACCTCATAAATGTAGTGACTGTTTGATGAGGTTTGTAAATGAAAGGGAATTAATAAGTCACCTTCCAGTCCATGAGACAACTTGATTTTTCTCTTTATTTAACCTATATTATGTTGTTGTAAAATAATAAATTCAACTTTTTTTTGAAGATGTTAAAATGGATGATTTTAAGCATATGAGAATTGCCATTAACAAGTATGGATTTTTTTAAATAGTCCAATTTTCTTGTCATTGGCACATTCTTCAGTATGTAATTGCATTTCAAATATGGTATTTTCAATTGCATGGTAGTTGGTAGTTTTAACCACTCTTGGTGACTGTCATCTTGTTACTTGCATGTGCTCTGATTTCATGACTTGATAAGAAACATGTATTGAAGAAAGTATACTACAGTTTTCCTTACATACGCGTAGGTGACATTGTTTTTCTTTTTTTTTTTTTTTTTTTTAACTCAAGCTCAGTTTTTAGTGATAAAGCACTTTGTGTATGAAGTCATTAAAGTACTGCACTACCAAAAAGGAAATGCACTACAACGTACACTTAAGCCCCCTTATACTACCATTAATAAGAACCTAGGCTCTCCTTTTACATTCCCCACCAATTATTATCCCCAAGGTAATCAGTGGATCCTCCATATGTGTGATTCTTTTAATACCACTAGGAGGCCAGTATTATAGGAAGAAAAGATCCAGTTTTCTTGGCTGGTTTTTGTTTGTTTTTTATTCCCACATTTTTGTAGCCCTTATCTATGTGTTAAGTAAGGTTGAAGGGAGAGAGTAGGAAAGATCTGGTAAGGGGTCAGGCAATTAAAAAAATATATAACCATTTCATAATTCATTCATAACCCATTGACTTTTAGGTTTTTAGTATTATACAACTGCAGAATTGTACCCATACTTCCAATGTCAAATCATTTATTCACTAAGAAAACTCACTGAAGTCTTAATATAGAGTTAGCAAGGATTGCTGGCATGTTGTTTAAATTACTATTAATAAAGATAAATTAGTCTTAGCTTCTGAAATAGTATCAAAAAAATACAATTTGTGTATCATTGTCCTTAAATGTAACAAGTGCTTCTGCTAACCATGTTACCATCCAGGTATATTGATAAACTTGAGAAAGACCAATTTATGACTTTCGTTTTTCCACTTCAGAAATCATGGGAATTTAGTCTGCTTTGAGAATGGTAGCTGCAACAATCATTTTCAAAACCTGTCATTTTTATCTCTACTATTTTTGTCATATATACATACTTGTGTTACTAGAAACTACCATTCTATCTGATTATAACATTCCAGGAAGACTGTCTGGTAAAAGGTTCCTTATGGCAGTTTAAATTGAAAGAGAACCATCTGGCCCCCACCCTCCAGTTTTGTAAGGTTCTTGTAGAAATAAAAACCTAGGGTGTTATTAGCCCAAGGTCACATAACCAGTTAAAGCAGACAGGAATGGAATCTAGGTTATTTGGCTTCCAGTCTAGTGATGTTTCAATTACACCATGTTACATCAAGCTAAGCTTTATCCTTGAGGTGTTCATAACTACTTCAAGCTTCTTAGTTATTCTGTTTTTATCCTGTTTCTACACACGTCCTGCTTCAGGAATTTGATTTTCAGGATACAAATCCTAATTAAAAAATACTTGGTGCTTTTTCTCAATTTTGTGTTTTACCTCTTTATATTTGATCATGTGTTGTCGATCAAATAAAAAAGACTGTATTACAACTACTCTGAAATCCACATTTTTTAAACTATATTGTATATTTTGGTAAGTTTGCTGGTTGATGGCCACATCCCACTGGCAGTCTGTCCAATAAACAACTTATGCTGTGACTTCGTTTTCAAATAAGTGTGATTAACCATAAATTGTTGAGGTAGATGGTCTGGTCAGTGAGGTTTTGGAAAAACCTACCTAAAAAATTCTAACTTCTGAATTTTTTTTCTACTCAGAGACCTTTCCACTGTACTCTTTTGTGACTTGAACTACAATTTAAGTCTGCAAAGAATAATTGGTAGTGATATTTATTAGCACTACAATATAATGTTTGCTAACAGTGAATAGTAGTGATGGGTCTTGATTGTTTTGTTTTGTTTTCAACTTTGCAATGAGCTACTGCTTTTGAAAATGCCAAAGCATTTCCCCTGTACTCCAGAACTTGAAAATAGTTATGCCTCTCCTCTTTCTACTTATACATTTGCCTGAATGTGCATCATTACGTATTAACCGATTTCTCAGTTTTATAGAGTGGATAGCTTGTTGTTAATTGATTGCTGAGTTGTTGCAGGTGTAGTATAATAGGCATTTTTTTAATGGACTTTAACACAATTTTTTAAGTTTTTTTTTATTTTGTACATTTAATCATTGAAAATATAAGCAATTAAAAACTAAAAAGTAAACAGATAAATACTTTTTTCAATTAAATGTACTGGATACATATAATTTTTTTTTTAAATCAAACAATATGTTACACAATATATTTGGTTCCTAGTAAAACATTCATACAGTATTTGTCCTTTTGTGTCTGGCTTGCTTCGCTCAACATAATGTCCTCCAGGTTCATTCATGTTGTCATATGCTTTACGACTTCATTTCTTCTTAGAGCTGCATAATATTCCATCATGTGAATAGACCACAGTTTGTTTATCCATTCATCTGTTGGTGGACACCTGGGTTGTTTCCAAGTTTTGGCAATCATAAATAATGTTGCTATGAACATCCGTGTGCAGATGTCTGTTTGTGTCACTGCTCTCAGTTCTTCTGGGTATATACACAGTATGGTATTGTCAGGTCACGTGGCAAGTCTATATTCAACTTCTTTAGGAACTGCCAAACAGTCCTCCACAGTGGCTATACCATTCTGCATTCCCACCAACAGTGAATAGTGTTCCTATCTCTCCACATCCTCTCCAACATTTGTAGTTCTCTGTCTTTTTAATAGTGGCCATTCTAATAGGTGTCAAATGATATCTCACTGTAGTTTTGATTTGCATTTCCCTAATCATGAGTGATGCTGAGCATTTCTTCATGTGTTTTTTTGCCATTTGTATTTCTTCTTTGGAGAAATGTCTATTCAAGTCTTTTGCCCATTTTTTAATTGGGTTTTTTGTCTTTTTATTGTTGAATTGTAACATCTCTATATATCCTGGATATTAAACCCTTATCAGACATGTGATTTCCAAATATTTTCTCCCATTGAGTTGGCTGCCTTTTCACCCTTTTGACAAAGTCCTATGAGGTGCAAAAGTGTTTAATTTTGAGGAGGTCCTATTTATCTATTTTTTCTTTTGTTGCAACGTGCTTTGGGTTAACAGTTTTGGATGTGATTTACAAAGCATTGAATTACTTCCCGACACTTTACCATTAATCTTTTTTTTTTTCTTTTCTTTTCATATGCTTCACGATACCATTAATCTTACTTTGCTTGTTTTGTCTGTCTGTCTACCTTTTTTGGGGGGTGGGCGGGGAGAGGCACCGAATGCCAAACCCGGGACCTCTGATGCAGGAGAGAGGAGCCTAATCGCTTGAGCCACCTCTGCTCCCCTGTCTAACTACCTTTTGCAAGCAGTTTAATTTATTTCCCAAATCACTATGATTAATTTTTTATGGAATTTTGATGCCTAAAACTACAAGCTAAGACTGATTAGAAAAAGCTAGAAAAATTAAAACCAAGTGACTACAATACTTTTGAGAAGTACATTGGTTACCAAAAAAAATCAGTAATTAAGAAAGTGAAAATAAAAAGTCTGTTAATCCCAATGGTGAAGCAAATTTGCTTACTCAGCTTTACCTTACAATTAATACAGTTTCGTCCCTATAAATTAAAAATGAAATTTTAGAACAGAAATTCCTTTGCCTGTAACTTTTAACCTCTGTTCAGGTGACTGAAGAAATATAGTATCACAAGAGAGAATTGATTTTTATTCATGGCACTGAGTTTATGGATTTACATAGACTCATACTGATTTAACTTTCCTGTAAATTAATCTTCTAAATATTAAATCTAAGAGAGATGTACATTTGTGTTTAAGATACAAATTCACAAAACTAAAAGTTGCCACATGTACATGTTTATACGAAGTTATATGTTCAATTTGTAAGTTTAAAAACCAAGATTTTAAGAGCCTATCAGAGGTTTTGGAGTCTATTCCATCCTAGTGATGTGAAAAATAATTTTCTGGATAAAAGCTTTCCGTATTAAAGCATCAATCACCACAACTTCCTTATGTAAGTCATTCATTTTAGTAACCTTAATCTGATAACTACCAAAACCCAAAATAAATTAATTATAAAAAGAAAGTTCTCATATTGCTAAATAGGAACATTGCATTACCTACTAAATTTATTCACATACTTTGAGATGACAATTTAGACTTAGTTTTTAAAATGAATTTTTGTTATCACAAATTTTAAGTTTGATTTTTGTTGTGTTTTTTTGTTTATAAAATAGGCAAATGAATCTGACCTTGGTATTTTTGTTTTGTTTTGTTTTTGGTCTTGCTAAAAATATCGGGCTAAATGATTGAATTATATCCTGAAAAGTGTAATGAAAAAGAAGTTTTGAGTGAGAATCCAAAGTTTTCTAGTTTTTAATATCTTATCCAGATAGTGTCCACTACTGAAAAACATTGCAGTAGAAATAATTGATACTCTCACTCTTATCTTCAGAGTAAGCTGAGATCAGCAGTTGGAATCATACCTACCTAATTAATTATTGTGGGGTTTTTTCTTTTTTTTTTTAAAGAGTTATTTTATTTATTTATTTCTCTCCACCCCCTCGTTGTTTGCATTTGCTGTGTCTGTTTGTTGTGTGTTGGTCTTCTATTTTATTTAGGAGGCACCCGAAACCAAACCTGGAAACTCCCATGTGGGAGGGAGGCACCTAATCACTTGAGCCACCTCTGCTCCCACTTGTGTCTCTCATGTTTTCCTCCTTGTGTCTCTTATTGCATCATCTTGTTGCATCAGCTTGCCACGCCAGCCCATCGTTTCAGCTTGCTGTCCTGCTGGTCTTCTTTAGGAGGCACCGGGAATGGAACTTGGACCTCCCATGTGGTAAGCAGGAGCTCAATCACTTGACCACATCCGCTTCCTGGTTGTTGTTGTTTTTTTTTTTCAATCTTCAGCCTGAAGGCTGTTCATCATACTGTTCTGAATGACAAGTTTAAAATTTGAGAATACTGAATTCCTATTCTTTTCCTGCCTACCCTGTTGATTTTATTTAGGGTTACCTCAATGGCTTTATTCATTTCTTCCTAGAACATGGTCCTCCCACTATAT
>JAQZBX010100756.1:0-11331 GCA_029593785.1 Cabassous unicinctus | reverse complement strand
AAAAAAAAAAAAAAAAGGAAAGAAATAATTACCAGAATGATGTGATTAAAACTTAAACAAACACAGTTGGCATTATGGCCTGCTCCCATGGATAGACAGCATGTATATTATTGCAAACCTGGAGTATAGATCTATTAAGTGCAGCAAAAAGAACTTGGGCATTGATTAGTATTAAGTACTGTACCTATATACCTGAAGAATAAATTAATATCTCTTCTAGATCATATGCAGAGGGACTTTGAACATGTTAAAAGTCCTGGTAAACAATTCATTTTCTAAGTAATTAATGAATGTGCCTATAAGATAAAAGAATGGCTTTCTTAAGTATTGTCTTTATTTTGCTTGCCATATGCTTGTCTTGTTGTTGCCTATACTGTCAATGGGAGTTACTGTTTAGGGTACTGCCTCTCCTCATACTCCTCCTAGTTGTCCTAGGCATAACCACTGTTGTGGGAACTGAGGTTGGCAGTTTATACCAAACCCAGCAGGTCTACCACATTCTTTCCCTAGAGTTAACCAACAGCCTAAAAGAACTCAAGAATGCTGTTTCTCATCAATTTTGGGAGAATACAGCCTCTGAAGGTACCTGGCCTTTCTCACTTTTGTGGTCCAGTATCTCACAGCTGACCCCCTTTTTTGGGCCCACTTATCACCATCTTTATACTTTTAGTAGGGCAATGTGTCTTAAATTCTAACTAAGTTTGCTTCTTCCAGAATCAATACCTTCCAGAAGAAGCTATGAGTCCAGGAGGGATTTCATCCAGTTCCAGCTATGGTGCCAACCTGTCTTCCCTCAATCTTAATAGAATGGCAAGAGGGTTTTACACTCTGTCAGGCTGGGCCTACTTCTCCTAACCAGCAGGAAGCAGTTACAGAAGAATGACCATCACCCTTCAGCTCCTGCTTCAGAATAAAGGTATAAATTGTCTGAGGGGGGAGTTAAGGCAGCTTAATATAGGGAATGAAGGAAGGCAGCTGGGACCTGACAAAGAACATGGCCATGAGATCCTGCCCTGTCACCAACTAAGGGGAAGGCTTCTTCTAAAGAACAATGCTGGAAAGACCCCTCCAAGAACCTGGCCATGAGGTCCCATTTGGACCTCTTTCCAGGTCAAAGGGAATCCCTGGAGATCTCCAAAAAACAGACTTCTTCATTGGGCCCCTGAGAACTAACAGGCAGGGATCTTAATGCAACCAATCAGAACAGCAAACAGCTGGATTCCCTCCCAAACCTTATTAAGGGGGAGGAGGAAAGGTTTTTAAAAGGCCTAACTTTGGGCCCCACATGCATAACTTATCCTGTAGCACAGCTGAAATCCATGTATTAGATTGTGTAGTTTTCTAGTTTTCTTGTGCCTTAATAAACTTTTCACTCCCTTGCCTATCCTAAAAAAAATAAATAGTATTACTAATACTAATTACAAATGCAGGATTAAGCATAATGAGAAAGGATCTATAGAAATGTGTTGATAAGGCATATAAAGAGGCATTTTTTAATTTTTTTTATTTTTTATTTTTATTTTTTTTATTTAGGCCAGTAAAAAGAATTTAATGGGAAATGGCAGAAAGAACAGGGCTTGCTGAGAAATGGGAGAAAATGATGGAAATACACACCAAGATTTGGTGCAGGCTCCTCTATAAGAGAAAGCCAAGAGGTGTTTTCTTGAAGAAAGTATGTTGTAGCCAGAAAATGGTTAAGTTCATATTAAGGGAAGGACTGGGGACAATAACTGCCTTTAAGTACTAGAATTTTATCTCATGAAAAATGAGTTGCATTTCATTAGTATAATCAATGATGAAAATACATAAAATTATGATCAATAAGATTTGTTTAATATATAAAAATCATTGCAATTTTACTATTAAAAAATAATCTTAGCTCTATGTATTACAGAAAATTATTTACCATGACCTTCATTTAAAAAATGGAAAGCCCTCACACAGGGCATTTAAATAACACTTTCAAGGTCAAGCAATCAGTGAATGGTGTTGTTACGATATGAATGTGCGGCATCTGTCTCCATAGTATATGGACAAATAGTAAGCTATTAAAACTCTCAGTAAAAAGAAAACATACAACAATTAGAACTCAGAAACTGTAGTGAGTTGAACTGTTAAGTAAACACATTCATTTCTTGTATACTGGTACTGTTTAAGAAAGAAATGGATTTCGATCTTCGCGGATTTTATAAATGTAATTCCTGTGAAAATTAGAGTGGATTAACTCCACTCATTTCTCCTTTTTTTGGTCTAAATTTATATTGCCTACAGATTATGTAAAGCATGCTAACTAAAATCTTATGATTACCACCTTACTCCTTCAGTGAGTATTATACACTTTGTATACAGTTCTCTGAATGACAACAAATTTGATTAGATTCACCACACATGTGCATATTTTGTCTCTCTGACTAGGTTACTAGGTTACAGCTTACTGTAAGTACATGGAAAATCTCAGACCCTCTGTAAGTATTATTGCCTAGCAGAAGAAGTTTAATTAGTATTTGATGATAGATGAATGAAATTACTGAAATTGTAGTGATCATATTAGATTAGAAATTTGTGCTTGCTCATTTGTTATTAATTCATTCAACATTCACCCAGTTTACCATATTTATGGACTGTTTTCTTTGTGATTGAATTCTCACATTCTGAATTTGAAACCTCAATGCTAAATAAGCACTCTATCCAGAGCACTGGGTACTTTTAATTTAGTGGAATATTTCTATACCAAGTGCTAAATAACTACCTTTCTGAGTACCTGAATCCTTTTCACCATTAAGTATTTGCAGTTTAAGATTAATAAAGAAGAATTTGAGCAAGTATCTCTTAGATTGAGAGATTATGAATAATTTATGAAATATGACTATTTCCAGTAAAGAGCTTGCTGATTAGTACACACATTTTTCCTAACCTGTACATTATGTTTGAAAGACATCTAGGTAACAACTGGTCACTTTTTTCATACAGAGTGTAACCAAAGACATATTTTAAGAATTTAGTTTTAAAAACAGCCATGATACAACCAAGCCTTATCCATTTCATTTCAAACTATGGTGGTTTGCATAATTAAATTGATTGAGAGAAAGCCCAATAACCAGAAAGCATTTGCTTTCATTTTAAACCTAGGGTACATTTGAGAATTACCAAGACAGTCATGAAAGTTTTATGAATCCACTCCCCACAAGTGAGTTATTTATTTCAATATTAAGCTTAAGATACAGAGAAAAGTTACACATGCTTTATCTTGTTGCTTATTTTCCTAGACCTTTCTTCCTCACATTAATTTGTTTTCCATATGCCCTTTGCTGCCTCTCTGAATGCAAATTATTCTTTTCCCTCACACACTGTTGTATTTTCCAGAGTGATCATAAGTCTTGTTCTTCTGTTACAGTTTGGATTTGTACCTGTTGCCATGGCAACCCTTGGAGTTTCAAATTTCCTGGACTTTTCATTTTAAAATATTGATTAAAAATTACTAGGGCTTTGTTTTGTAGACCTACACTTTTTACTTCCACCTTCTGCATTGATATTGTCCAGAAGTACATGTGATGCGTAGGTAATAACTATCATTTTCAAATAGAGACGTGGTTAAATCTGAAAGACATCAACAGCAAACTATCTCTATTCTCCTGAGCTTTTTCAGCCACCATTGCAAGATGACAGAAGTAGATGTCAAAATGGAATTCAGACTATTACCACAGTTATAAAATATCTAAATGAAATTACAATTGTGTGGCATATCTTAACTGGGGAAGTAAAAGTTGCTGACCTATGTGAATTTGGAGATGACTGTAGATTATAAGACTAAGGATAAAAAGAACATTATGTTAGGAACATAAGTGTTAAAGTTGATTCCCACGGGGTTATAGGTTAGCAATTTTAAAACCATTGTACAAGTATACTGGAAAGCAAAACATTAAAAAAAAAATTGATGTTGCGTGTTGGGAGCCAGGTTTCTCACTGCTGGAATTGGAGGTTAGAGATCAGAAAGTGGACAAAGTAAGAATTAGCCACATGGTATTGGATTAGAATTGGAGACATCTATTGACACAGCCTCACCCTCACGATTCTTCCTTGGTTTTGCTTAGTTTACGAATGTGCCCCATAGAAAGCATTCTTCATCACGGTTTCTGTATGCTTTTTCTCTTTTTTATTTCTAGCATTTCCTATTTAGACTTTCTTAGAAGTTTCCATCTCTCTGCTGAAATTACCCATAAAACTATGTATGAAATATACCTCTTCCACTAGTCTTTTATATGCTAATCATGGTTATTGTAATTTAAAATTCCCTGTCTGACAATTTCAATAGCTCTATCATACCAGATTCCAGTTCTGATGTTTGCTTTGTATATTTGGGCTGATATATCTCCCCTTTTAGTATGTCTCATTACTTTTTGCTTGAAAAGTTTCATATTGTTTTAGACACTTGACACCGAGATAAATTTTTTATTATTATGCTTGGAATTGAACATACTTTTCCTTTTGGCAGGCCTTTAGTGTAGACATTTGCATTAATTTAGCTAGGAGGTGAATTACATTTGTAGTTTGTTGTTTCTATGGTTACCCTTAGTCATCAAAGATTTCAGATTTGTTTACTGATATTTGTGTTTATTTTGTAGCCTAATTAGCCAGAGGTTTTTCGGAACATCTATCCTCTCTTGGCTTGGGTCTTCCTGCTTGTCTTTGCCCCTCATCTTTGTACTGTTCCCAGAGAGAATCTGTCTTTTGCAGCTCTGCTGAGCATATACTACTGTTAGGTTTACTCCACACTTGATAGCATCGTAAGGGGAGTGGGTGGCAAAGCTGGTCTTACGCAGGTAGTAACTCTCTGGCTTGCGGCCTTCACAAGTGTTTCTACCACTTTTCAAGAGTCTAGTTTTCTCTGCTTTTTCTCTCCCAAAACTGTATAAATTTCCAACAGGGCCTTTAGACTACAATTTTGTGGCTCTTAAGTATAAGGCATTTATTCCATAATAGTGATATGGGAAATGAACCAGGGCATAGTTTCATAGGTGAGTGCCTTTCCATTATTTTGGTCTTTCCTTGAAGGTTTAGTTTTATTCTGAGGATATCAGGGAAAAAGTCTAAACAGAATGGCAGCAGGGACTGCTGCTCACCTCCCGCAGCCAGCAACAGGAGGGATGCTTGCTCAGGATTCTCCCTGATTATATCTGTGAGAAGCTGGTGGGCTTCCTGGAAGAAACATGTGGAAGTGAGTCCACATTCCCTCTCTCTGGGAATCCTAGCGGTTTTACACTCTCCTGCTAGTCCACATTCAGCATTTAGCAATTCATTAAAATTCTATATCTTAATATTGATTTGATTTATAAGCTCATATGATGCTAAGTATGATTTTTGCCACAGATAAACAACAATTTGTTTTCGGTTCCTCCTTGCTGGCACCTGAGTTCCTGTAGATTTGGAGTTTAGTTGATTATACTGCAACCTTATTTTTGCATGTTTTTAAAGAAAATGTCATTAATCTGCAGTTTGTCCAGATTTAGATCTTGTTATAGGAATGAGAATGATGTGCCTGACAAGTCTACTCTTCAAGCATTAATAGAGTCCCTTGATTATTTTGTTACTTTGTTTAACCGATTCAGTAATTCTCCCAAGGCCACCTAATTAAATGAGTTTCAGTTTAAGTATGGTGTATATTCTTGAGTATTTTCTGACTCTGGGGATTTTTTTCCACCTTGTTTACCCTGTGGAAAAAATCCCCATACTTATCTATTCAAGTGTAATATGTGTTTGAGCTGTTTAATGAAGTTTCCTCAGAAAAATCAATGAAGTAATGAAAAAGAATATTCTATAGAGGAAATCTTATTCATTACAATAATATAAAGAGAAGAGATCAATAGTTTCATAAATTTCACTATATACCTGATCCTATTTTGAGATCATTTGAAATTATTTATCTTCTATCAGTCATGAATTATCAGTTCACTCCCTCTCTTGAGGTTACAGAGAGACAAACACCAGATATATCTATCTATCTATAGTTATCTATCTATCTATCTATCTATCTATTTGACCAAACTCATTGCTTTTAACAATGTTGAAGGAATATAAATTATTGTGTAAAAAAAATAAGAAAATTAAATCTTTCTTAGAGATGAAAAAATTTAATACATATAGAGTTCAAAGTGGTCTATATACTTGACACATTAATGCTAGAAATCATGAAGATATTGGATTTCAAAAATGAATTCATGGTGGAATATCTTGAGGTTGAACAAAATCAAAGATTAAGGTAGAAGAATTAAGTGATTCCATCATGAATAAAGGAAAATCATAAATACAGATAATAGCACTACATGTCTGTTCCTGGTTGACTTTAGTCATTACTATCATATAAAAATAAAGGAATATGTTAAAAAGTATTGGTATATGTGGCAATTTTTAATTATCAGGAAAGGTTTGCTTTTATAAAAGGCAAGCTATTATTTTTACACAATAAAGGCAATTTAAAAAATTTTATCCTTCAGGGCTTTTTTCACTTGTTTATTTCTTAAAGTATATATAAAAAGAGTTTAAGACAGGTGCAATTGAAGTGATAAGTACTTCCACCCCCTTATTTAAATATACCCTTTCCTGTGCAGAAGGTTGAATATATGTAAAAATTAAGCTGCCTTAAGAGATAGAAATAATATTCATGTCGTAGGAACAGGTAGAAAATGCCTGTTTCCTCTGTTGGGCAGAAGGTAAGTTTAGAATTGTTTTATGATATTTGCACAAGAGAGTATTACCAGGGTCAGTGTAATCATGCAGGTAACAACAATTAAAATAAAACTTAAAAATTATTTAGCCCATGTGTCTGTGCAGGAGACTTTCACTGCAAGAGAATAGTCACATATAAAATGGTCAATAATAGTGGCATCACAGAATTCCAAGCCCAGAATTCCCAGGCCCATAAGTCCAGGAAAGATTGTTAACAACCCAGTCAACCAACAGTCAAGGACCAGCTGGGTGCACACTTTGCTGCTCATAATAGTTGCATAATGGAGGGGTTTGCAGATGGCCACATAGGGGTCATAAGACATGGCAGACATCAGGAAAAATTCTGATGCTCTCAAGAATATGAGAAGGTGAAATTGGCTTACACAAGCATCACAGGAAATTGTTTTATCCATAGGGACAATTTTGACCAGGAATCTAGGGATGCAAGCTAATGTAAATGAGATTTCTAAGAAGGAGTAATTCTGAAGGAAGAAATACATGGGTGTTTTCAGGTGGGAATCCTCCAGGATGAGCAGATGGTTTATAACCTCTAATTCACTGAACATTCAGCTGGTGCATCATCAGTTGTATTCTTTGAGTTCAAATATACTTACATCTTACCCAATTTATACAACCTCTTATCGTGAAATATTTTTATATACTAAAATGCAGACATGAAAACAATGACATATTTTGTTTTTAGAAAATGTCTTGTTAGAGAAAGATAATAAACTAAAAACCATTTTAAGAAATCTCTATTTCTGTCTACATGTTCTCTAAATCCATGGATATGATTTAATCTTTAATTAAGTATACTATAAAATTGCAAGAAATGTAAGAAAAATGAATATTTCTATTGTCTCTTTTTAATCTATTTTTTTTTAAGGAAAGTACAGTTAGAATGTGTAAAGGATGTTGGAAAAACAACTTAAATTGGTTAAAAAAATGAAGGTAAAGAGATTTGCTATACAGAAGGATACCTGTAATTGATTGATATATCTGTAGATGACAGACATTCTTTGGGAAAGATTACATATATTTTAGAAAACAAGGAAAGGTTATATACTAAACCAAGAATATATCTATTTTACTTTTTGCGTGTGTGTGTGTGTATATGTATATATATATATATATATATATATATATATATATATACATATGTACATATATACATATGTATGTATATATATATATGAACCTAGTGAGTTCATATATATATGCTTCTCACGGGCTTTGAAAACAAAAAAGCAGATGGCATGTCTATAACAGTTTGATAAGAAAAACAAACAACTATGTTGCTTTTTCTTATATAAGAAATAAGAGAATTTTTAAAGAAAATATATCTCTTAAGCCAAGCACAACTGTGGAAATGAGGAAGAGATGTATGCAAGACTGTTGTCTCTGTTCTGGTGGTGACCTGAAGTTGCTGTACAAAGCAGGCCAGGCAGTTTTGAAAAAAGTCAATGTGAATCATGAGGAAATCTTACATTTAAAATATCATATTACTGTAGCAGCATTGACAACAGGAATGACTAAAATTAAAGAAAGACAAGAACTTTTCAGAGGTGACATCATTATTTTATGTGTTTTCACTGAGATCATTTGCTATATTTGATGTTTGGTCAAAGAGGAGAATTTGGTCTTGTTCCTAGTAGATCGTTCCTGCTGAGGGTCAAAGAAATCAAGAGAACTACTAATGATCCATCAGAGATGAAATGCAAAATGTAAATATTATGGACTTCAAAAAATGGTCAATTTTATCTTAAAGACCATTATGAAATTCTAAAAGTGGGTGAGATCTGAGGTTAAAGATTTAAGCAGATCCAGTAGTGTGCCTGTATTTAGGAAACAAAAACAACAAAAATCTAACAGTGGAAAGACCCCCCACTCAGAACACAAACTTCAACTTACTAAAAGCACACTAGAGAGCATTGAATTCAAAGTAATTATTTCTAAACCTGGGGACACTTGCAAACCTGCCAGACAAACTGTGTCCAAAGCAGAGGGCCTCTTTAGAAGGAGAAAAAAACCAGCTGAGCTTTTGGCAGTTGCATGAGAGTTACATAGTAATATTGGAGGTGATGAAAATTCTTAAATCTACATTTGATTACTTCCTCAAAATATTTGCAAAATTTTGAAGATGATAGTAGAATTGGATAGAAGTATAAAGAGCTATTCTCTCCATTTCTGAAAAATTATACTAATGCCTGCATAATCTTAGTACTATGAAAGCATAAATCCCAATATCCTAATCCCAGGGTATTATTAGAATTTTGGAGAGCAACATATTTGACATAGAAATGTATGTGAGTTAGGTTTGTGATATATATGATTTTGCATTTTCTCCCCCAACACTTGTAGCCATAGCAATGTTCCATTCTTAAATAGTTAAAAGGCAAGCCTTGGGAAATGGTTGTGAACTGGTGACTGATCAATAAATCTTGTAACACTGGATTTAGAACTCCTGCTTCCCCTCATGTGCCTTCCATCTGTGCATAGACATGCATTTTAAAAGACCCCTTTCATTTGTGGCAAGTGTGGATGTTCAAGATCTGAAAATGCTCCACCAAGGGTGAGGGTCTCATGTAAGGCCCCTGAATAAATACTCACTACTAGCCACACTGGACTTGTCCAATTCTTTCTCTGGTGTGACATATTTATTTTCAGTTCTGTGGAAAGCTGTCATTTTACACAGCTCCTTGTCAACTCAGGACAATTGGTGTAGTTGGCAGGATATATGGATATACAAGACCAAAGTATGAGCTTAGATTGGAGAATCCATAGAGCAAATCCCGTGGTGGTCTTCTCCCTGTATATTGGGAAGGGCTGACCAATTGCTTGATTGTTGAGGACCTCCATGTGAGTACAGGGTCACCCCCAAAATGCTAAAAGGAATAGAATGTGTACTCTGAGAACAAAAGATTATGAAGTTTAAGAAACCTAGTGAGTTCATTGCCACAGCAATTGGCTGGCTGTTGTTATGGGCAATACAGTTAGGTGCAGTATTCTGTCTTGATAAAGACATAAAAATCCAAAGATTGAAGTAGGAAAATGGATGGAGTGTGGTTCTGGAAAGAAAAACGCTGTATCTCAATTCTGCCAAGATGGCTCTCTAAAATCAGCAGCTGAGCCAGCAAAATTTCTACTCTGGGAAACACCTCCAGGAATAGACAAAGAATTTGTATGCATCGTTATCTCATTAGCCATGTCAGACTTATGTGAGTAGGAAAATATACTACTCTATAGAGGAGACCCAAAGAAGATAAAAAGCTTAAGTTTTCAAATCGGTAATTGACATTTAAAAGGAATAAGTGTAGTAGTGTAGGGACTAAGGGAAAGTCCCTCAACTTTCCTTAAATGCAAAGTTGAGAAAAGCCAGTGCTTCCAAACACAAAGGGCACTACTAAAGTCAATTAGACCAGGATTAGATAAAAAAGGTAAGACCCCATCACTCACCCCTCAAGGGATGGGAGACATTCTTAAGGAATCAGAATGTCCTAAGGTGGTGCTGGTCTGTGAGGCATTGGGTTGGACTCTCCATGGAACTAGAAGGAAGGTGGGAGGAAGGAGCAAGTGAACTCTGGGGATTTGCACATCTGTGGTTAAAACTATAACTTTGGGAATGTTCTTTTGGCAAATATGGCAGGGGAGGGTTACTGGTTGTGGTGTTGGATGTAGGGAGGCATACAGGACAGGGCACACCTGGGGCAGGCTTCTATGGAATATATGTGTTCATCCTGTCACAGTGTATTACATGAGTGGTTTGAGACCCACACAATAAATAAGAAAATATTAAACTCCCATCCTGGGGAGTCGTGTAATGTTCTCAACTAGAGGGGCAAGAATTTCTTGAGAATATAGGCATTGATTAATAAAAGAAAACACACCAATATGTCAAGCCCTCAATATTATTTCAAGCAACTATGAATCTTATTTTTCAAAAACTGAAACTTAGTGGTTACAATAGGTCCCAAGTGGAGGGGGAGGGAAGAATAGAATAGATGGAACGTAGGGCATTTTTTTTTAGGGCATTAGAATTGTTTGGTATGATCTCACGATAATGGATACAGGCCATTTTAAATTTCATTGAAATTTATAAAAGTGTATGGTATAAAATATAAATCATAATGTAACCCATTGACCATGTTTAATAGCAATGCTTCAATATTTGTACATCAATTGTAACACATAAACGTACCATCCCCATGTAAAATATTATTAATGGGGGAGAGGGGAAAGAAGGGAGGGTGTTGGGTATATGGGAACCCCCTATATTCTCTACATGACTTTTCTGTAACCTAAATCTTCTTTGAAGATAAAATGGAAAAAAAACAAAAACAACATAAGTCATTGGAGGAATATATGGAAAAATGTCACTATACATACATGACAACAGACAGTGATGAAAGACAATGTCTAAAAAAGTTTTTTTTTATTATTTAAAAAATGTTTTTGAATTTTTTTTGTATTTTATATGTTATTTTAAAAATTATCATTATTATTTCATTGTTTTATTCTTATTTGGTTATTTTTTTGGCATCATCTTTGGAAAGGTTTTAGATCACAGAAGGGTCACAACTGTGGCAGGGGAAGAAGATTGGTGTGGGC
>JAQZBX010100755.1:0-11331 GCA_029593785.1 Cabassous unicinctus | reverse complement strand
ACTAGCTATTAGGGAAATGCAAATCAAAACTACAATGAGATACCATCTTTCGCCCATTAGAATGGTGGCTATTGAAAAAACAGAGGACTACAAGTGTTAGAGAGGATGTGGAGGAATGGTAACCCTCACCCACTACTGGTGGGATTGTAGAATGATCCAGCCATTGTGGAGGACAGTTTGGTGGTTCCTCAAAAAACTACCTATAGAACTTCCATATGATCCAGCAATTCCACTGCTGGATATATACCCTGAAGAATTGAAAGCAAAGACATGAACAGATATATGCACACCAATGTTCATAGCAGCATTATTCAATATTGCCAAAATTTGGAATCAACCCAGGTGCCTATCAACAGAAGAATGGATAACCAAAATGTGGTAAATACATACATACAATGGAATATTACTTAGCTGTAAGACTGAATAAAGTGTTAACACATGGGATAACATGGATGAATCTTGAGGTCCTTATGTTGAGTGAATCAAGCCCGGCATTGAAGAATGAACAGTACATGACCTCACTGATATGAACTAAGGAAATTGAGCAGTCTCAGAGTGCTATTGACTGGAAGATAGGCTTTCAAGAAATAGAGAGGAGAAGGTTGTAAGCATCACCCATACGAACATAATCTATGTTAAGGTGAAAGAGTGTAGTTGTGTATTGAAGGGAGAGGACAGGAGGGTAGTAATATTATTGGGTTGGGTGGTGCAGGGATGACAGGTGGGTAGATTGGGAAGGGTGGGATAGAAGGTCCAGGGCACTGGGGAGAGGGTTGGCAGAGGTACCAGTTGAACATTGGGGATTTGTGGGTATGTGGTTGAAAGTACAAAAATGGGAATGCTCTAGTGGCAATATGACAGGGAAGGGTTGCTGGTCTGGGGTGTTGGGTGGGAGGGCATTCGGGATGGGGCACACTTGGAGTGGGCTTCTGTTGAGTTTGTGAGTGATCATTCTGTCATGATGTCTTATGGCAGTGAGTGGAGACCCACATAATGAGCAGGAGGGAGTTGTACTCCCATCCTCAGGAGGACTGATTTGTTTAGAAAAGGATGGGCAGGACTCTCGAAAGAGCAAGGGCAGTTCCTAATGGGGGAGGAAAGACCAGTGAGTCAAGACTTCAATATTGTTGCATGTAACTATTAATCTTGTCATCGGAGTCAAGCCAGGAGGTTGCCATGGGCGCCGGGGGAATGGGAAGGAAGGAATAGATGAGATCAAACAGGGGGTATTGAGTGGTAAGTGGAATTGTTCTGTATGGTCTTGCAGTGATGGACACAAGACATGGTAAATATCATCAAAATTTATAACAGTGTACAGTCTAAAATGTAAACCATAGTGTAAACCACTGACCATGTTTAGTAGCTATGTTTCACTATTTGTATATCAGTTATAACAAAGCTACCATACACATGTAAAAAGGTATTAATATGGGGGCAAGGAAAGGGAGAGATGTGGTGTATATGAGAATCTCCTGTATTCTGTGTGTAACTTTGCTGGGATGCAAAACTTCTTTGAAAACAAAATGGAAAATAGTGAGACACTGGGGAATGAGTGGGGGAAGGTGCCATGGTATGACAGGGCACCAGATATTGCAGTGATGAAAGGCAAAATGTCAAAAAAAAAAAAATTAATATTTTTGATTTTTTTATATCCCAATCTATTAATGTTATTTTATTTTTAATTTTTAAAAATTTTTTATGTATTTTATCCCTTATATTTAAACTTAATATTATTATTTCATTTTTCTATTAATTGTATTAGGCTATTTAATGGCTTCATCTTCAAAGAGGCTTTGGATCACAGAAAGGTTACAACTGGGGTGGGGGAGGATCGTTGGTGTGGGGTGTCAGGGATTGGGTATACATGGGAGGAAGTTCACCTGAGCATATATATAAGGTATATAAAAATGTTTAAATGTGCACGGGGCATTCACACAGTGGGTGGAGACCCACACAACAAATGAGAGAATACTGAATTCCCATCCTAGAGAACTCAGCCTCATTCTCTAAGGGAGCAGCAACAGTCCCCCAAGTGCAGGGGTAGTGACTGGTGAAGGAGGATGATCCACTGATGGGCCTTTGATATTGATGATTAGGCTTATGAGTCTTTGCTCTTGAAATTGAAACTTAGCCTATTGTTATGGGGTGCCTAAGGGTTGCCTCCTGAGAGCCTCCTTGTTGCTCAAATGTGGTCTCTCTCTAAGCCAAACTCAGCAGATGAATACATTACCTTCCCCTAGCATGGGACATGACTCATGGGGATGAGCCTCCCTGGGAGAGAGGAATTGCTACCAAGTACCAATTGGCAATGCAACTGGAAAAAGATCTCGAATAAAAGCAGGCAAAGGTAAAGAAAATGAGTATATATGGCTAAGAGTCTTCAAAGTGAATCGACAAATCATCCCAGAGATAAAGCTTATGCACATATCAGCAGGATTTCATAGACTTCCAAAGTGGATACTACCCCAAATAGTGGGGCTCCAGAGGGCTCTGGAGATACCCAGGTCCCATGGTCGGGGCAGATGCCTCCGAAGTTTGGTGCCTTCCCAGTGGGCCCTACTTTGGAGTTTGTGCTCCTGAGAATGACAGAGTTGGACTCAATTAAGTCTTCCCTTCAGATGGCTCTTCTGTCCCTCCTATTTAAACCTATACTTGGTGCTGGAGTTTGTAAGTGTACGTCCAGAGACTCGAGTCTTTGGGCTGTACATGTGCCAGCTGGGCCCAGAACCTCGGTGGAGCTGCAATACCTACTCTACAGCTCATTGGACTCACCCAGGACAACTGGCGGGTTGATGATAATGGACAACGGCCATCCCGGGGAATGGAGAGAGTCTGCAGCTGCAGGCAGGATAGTCCCATCCATCTTCCCCATGGGATAAAAGCCCCCTTGCAATTGGAGGTGGAGTGGACATCACCATCCCAGAATCCTCAGGATTGGGGGAAGAGCTAAGGACTAGAGTGGACTTACTGGTATTCTACTATAGACATATTGTGATTCTACCAATGGAAGAAATGACAATATTGTTGTGGAGCTAGTGGCCACTGGAGGCCCTGGGGGCAGGGAGAAGGAAAAAGAGTTGTAATACGGGAGCTTTTTCAGGACTTGGGAATCATCCTGAGTAACTTTGCAATGACAGATATAGGCTATTTTATATCATCACATAATGCAGAACTGTGTGGAGAGAGCTGTTGGAGAGTATGTGGATGAAAAGGAACACTCATCCTATGCTGGTGAGACTATAGAATGCTGAAGCCATAGTGGAAGAAGTTTTGGCATATGTACTGCAATGTTCATCACGGCCTTATTCACAATTAACAAAAGGTGGAAATAACTGAAATGGCCATCAATGGATGAATTGATAAACTAAATGTGGTATATACATATGATAGAATATTACTTAACTGTAAGCAGAAATGAACTACTGACTCATGTGACAACGTGGATGAATCTCAAAGATCTTAAGTTGAGTGAAGTAAGCAGTCACTAAAGAACAAATATTGCATGATCTCACTAATATGAACTAAGGATGTTAAGCAGACTCACAGAGGTAGAGTTTGGAAAATAGGTTACCAGTAGGTAGAAATGGTTTAGAGAGTGGTGAGCCATTGCTTGATGTGGGCAGAATCTATGATAAAGTGGATGGTAGTATTTTGGCAGTGAATGGGATGATGATGGTTCAGTGATGTGAGTGGCATCAACAGTGGTGGAGTGTGAGTGTAAGCAGAGTTGTGGGGGTGGTTTGGGCTGACTATGGAGCTAGAGGGAGGTCTGGAGGATGAAACTGGTAAACTCTGGGGAGGTTGAGGACTGCGGTTGACAATAAAATTGCGGTAGTGTGCTTTTGGCAGCTACTGCAGAGGAGGGTTGCTGGTGAAGGGTGTTGGTGATGGCGGGATGTGTGGGGAAGGGTGCATCTAGGGCATGTCTCTCTCCAAGATGAATGTGTCCATGAAGTTATATGGTGTTAACTAGGCAGAGACCAACACAATAACTAAAAATATAGTACATTACCAACCTGGGGAGTCCTGCTACATTCTCAAATAGAGTAGCAAGAAATTCTAGATTACAAAGCCTGTGCCTAGTAAAAGAAAACAGACCAATAAGCCAGGCTGTCAGTATTAATGCTCATTCTTATGGACCTTATTCTTGTGAAATTGAAAAAGCCTAATAATATCTATGACCTAGAGTTACCTCCTGAAAACCTCCTTGTTACCTAAATATGGCCTCTTTCTAAGAAAAACTCAACAAATTAACTCATTACCTTCCTGCTGACTTGGGGTATGGCTCCTGGAGATAAGCCTCCTGGGCACAAAACGACTAACACCAAGTGCCAACCAGTGATGTATTTGGAAATATACCTTAATAAAGGTGGGACACTTTAAATACAAAAGAGTTTTTACAGCTAAGAGATTTCAAAGTGAGTCCAGAAGTCATTCCAGAGGTAACACTTATGCATATCTCAGGTGGATCTCAATAACTGCCACAGTAAACAAAGCCTTAACAGGGATGCTCCCAAGGACTCTAGACACATGGACACTTTAGGCAAGACACATAACCACTTGAAATCAGCACTCCATTGGTGGGTCTTAACTTGGAATATATGATAACTTGTTTCCTCACTTTAACAGGGTTAGACTCATTTATAATTTCCCTACACGTGATTCTCCTACCCCTTTTATTTGAACCTATAATTTGCACTATACCCATTAATATATGTCCCAGAGACCTAAATTTTCCATCTGTTCATATGCCATTTGAACCATGAATCTCTGCTGTGTTGTGGCCAACACGTACTCTCCATTTCAATGTACTTGCCCAGGGCAACCAACAACAGGATGAAGATGAACAACCCCCATTCCCCCAAAAAAGACTGTCTACAACTTCAATCAAACAGTTCCTTCCATCTGCCCCAATAGATATAAGTCCCCTCTTAATCTGAATCTGAGTGGGCATCACCATCCCCAAATCCTCAAGATTTAAGAATGAACAATTGTAAGGGGGAATGTAACCATGGACCAAAATAGACTTAATATTATTGTAGTATTGGAAGGCCTTGTAACATTGATATTAGATAATGGTTGCCAGAGTTTCTCAGAGGAGTAGGAAGGAATAGTTGGAACACAGGACATTTTTAGAGCACTGGAATTGGTTTGCATGATATTGCAATGATATATACAGGTCATTATACTTTTTGTCAAAGCTGATTAAACAGTATGATGCAAAGTGCAAACTATATTGTAAACTATACACCATTCTAAATAGCAATGACTCAACATTTGTTAATCAATTGTAAAAAATATACCACAATAATGTAGGGGGGACTGTGTCATAGCCTCCATTTCTCCCTGCTTCTGATTTGTGTTCCTCTACTCCAGTACATGGTGAACCATCAGGGGCAGTGCTTATTTTACCAATACTAATGGCAAAATCTTACTTCTACCTGGATTGCAGAAAATACAGCTTATTTGTGGAGCCAACAATGTCAGTGGAGTCTTCTTGATTTTATAATGTTCCTGATGATAACAGAGAGTTTTTAAAGGCCTGTTTATAT
Source organism: Cabassous unicinctus (assembly GCA_029593785.1). NCBI lineage: Eukaryota > Metazoa > Chordata > Mammalia > Cingulata > Chlamyphoridae > Cabassous > Cabassous unicinctus. Next base: position 5,779 of record JAQZBX010100755.1, on the reverse strand, counting down.
CCTTGTTTCTAAGACTATAGATTTAGGGGTTCAGCATGGGAGTGACCACAGTGTACATCACTGAGGCTATTGCATTTCCCTTGAGTTTTGGGTAGCAGCAGAACTAAGACACCCCAAGCTCTGTACCATAAAACAAGGTCACTACTGAGAGGTGAGACCCACAAGGAGAAAATGTTTTATAATTTCTCACTGGAGTGGGAGGTGACAGATAAGCAAGGAAAGGAAGTTAGACTGTTCTATGTGATAATGGTTTAGAATTAGACACATCTGTATGAACTCATGTGTAGGTGAATATAGATACAGAGGGTTGCATGTAGAAATATTTACAGATATGTGCATATATGCAGGATAGTGTACACAGATATGTTTACTTACAATCTCCGTGGAAAGGGCCCAGTAGAAAGGCATTGATAGTGTCCAGACTGGATTTTACACCATTCTCCAAGAAAAATCTTCTTGGAGAAACAGCTGACAGCAAGACTTGGAAAGAAATATAAAAAAGTAAAACCTTCAACAAAGGGGATAATATCAAGTAGATACAGGACACAGCAGAATTAGCTCCCATGGAAAATATTGGAACAAACTGAATAACAAAATAAAGTAGCATTGAATCACAACCCAAAGTATAAAATAAATTTCATGAGTCCTCCCAGATCTAAATAAATTATTGGGTAATTAAATAAGAGTCATATCTCCAATGCAGATGAATTTCAATAATTTATGCAGATACTGCTCTCTCAAGGCAGTGGAGCAAAAACCTCACTCCTGAATGTGGGTTTCACATAGTGACTTCTTTCCAAAGATGATATATCGAAAGACCGAGAAATGAGGAACTTTACACTGGGGGAACCTCAAAATACTGTTGATCAAGGTAAATATCAGAAATGATAAGTCACATTGATAGCATGCACCCTGGATATGATGTGAGGAAAATGGCATTTATCTCTGGTGTCTTCCTCAGAAATCCCATAAACCCAGTCTAATCATGAGAAGAACACGAGGCCAATTCTAACTAAGGGACACTTTACAAAATATCTGACATGCACCCCTCAAAACTATCCAAGTCATCAAAAATGAGGAGAGCCTGATAAGCTGTAGCTGCCATGAAGTACCTAAGAATTTATGATAAATAAATGCAATGTTGTATTTTGGATGGGAGATGTTAAGAACAAGGGAAACTGGGTGAGAGGTTCTTGGAAACCCTCTCTACCATCCTTGCAATTTTTCTGTAAATCTAACACAGTTTTAAAATATTGTTTATTAAGAAGGTAAATTACTAAAGGAACACAAAAACCTAGGAACAATTAACTGCAAGTTTCAATTCAGATGCAATTGCATGCCTTGGATAAAAATATCATATTGCTGGAAGTCTTGCACTCTTCCTCCATTAAATGAGAATAGTGAAACTGATTTCATGGAGTAATTGAAAGAATTAAATGAAATAATGAATATAAAATCTGGTATTGTTCCTAGTATACTAATGATTATTTTTATACATTACGGTTCAACCTCACTCAGACTCATCCCCACTCCTCCTTCCCATTTCCACTGTGCTAATTCCAGCCCTCATCATCTCTCCAGGGTTTAGAGAACAGCTAGAATCACACTGGGTCAGAATGAGATTTCCACAGGGCAAAGATTTTCATGAACATCACCTTCTATAAACCCCACACTGACTCTCCAATAACTTCAAACATAAATATACATCTTATGGACAAAACACAAGGTTCTCTGTTATCTGGCTCTGCCAACCTGGCCAGTCTCATGCTCCACTGTCCACGCTGTACTCCTAATTGTTCATCAGATATAAATAACTATTTTTAAAATCTCACAACACCTTACAGTTGTATTGATCCCAAATTTGTGTCCCTGTGTTCTCTTCTTGGTGTGATTCTAGTCCTTTCTCCTTCAATTACTCCAATTCCTACTTCAAGGCTCAGTGCCATCATCAACTCCCTTGTGAACCCTTCACTAACCTCCACAGGATGAGTCCATACTTTTGGATCCTGTCAGAAGGATTGCAGAAACACCTCAGGATATGGCATGTACTCATTTCCATTTCTCTCTGAGATGATGAACAATGTTTTACTAATTTCTTTATTCCAGAAATAATATTTAGTGCCTACCCATGAAGTAATTGGTGAATAAATATTTTTAAATAATAAAAGAAAAAAATGAATGAATGGTTAAACAGATGCTTGTAACAACTATAGACAAAGAACAAGCAGTGAAACAAGGAAAAATGCTGCTGAGAGAGGGAAGGCTCATGAGTGAGAATTTATGCCAGAGGAGACATATTGAAGAAAGAATATATTTTGTTGTATCTGTTATCTCCTTCCACAATCAGACTTTTTAAGTAGGCAAGACATTGTATTTTTTTAAAAACAAATAAAGTTTAATGATACATTTTTAAAAGAATAAATCATTCAAAAAAAGAATAAACCAAATAAAATCAATGGTATTTGGTTTAATCATATATTTGCACATTCATCACATCAATCATTCTTAAAGCACTATCATTATTCCCATAATAGTAATAATAAACACACAAAACTCATCACCTCTCAATATTTCTATGCTTCTCCTGCAGTACATAGCTGCTATTATTTTTCCTTCTCTCTAGTGTATTTGTATCTATATTTTGTTAAAACAGTCTTATATATGCAATATCAGCCATATCCACTTTATATATAAGGTTTTACTATCTTATACAGACCCATGTTATAGGTTTTAGCTTTCCTTCTAGTAATACACATGACCTTAGGCTTTCCATTTCAATCACTTTGATACCATATACTACTACTGCTAGTTACAAACATCACAATATGCTTTCAACATTTCCATTCATTTCCAAAGATTTACAAAAACCCATTTTACCAATTCTGCAAAGGCTAACCCTCAGCTTTCCATTCCCTACCATCCTACTACTTTCTGGTTGCCTATATTCTAATCCTTAACTCCATGAGTTTACATGATATATTTAGTTCATGAAAGCAAAATCATATAATATTTGTCCTTTTGTGTCTGGCTTGCTTCACTAAACATAATGTTCTCCAGCTACATTCATGCTGTCGTATGCTTCATGGCTTCATTTCTTCTTACCACTGCATAATATTCCATTGTGTGTATACAACACAATTTGTTTATCCATTCATCAGTTGATGGACACCTTGATTGTTTTCAACTTTTGGCCATTGTGAATAAAACTGCTTGGAAAATTGGTGTTTAGATGTCTGTTCCTGTCTCTGCTCTCAGTTCTTCTGGGTATATACTGAGTAATGGTATTTCGAGGTCACATATCAAGTCTATATTCAAATTCCATAGGAACTGCCAAAGGTCCTCCACAGCGGCTGTACCATTCTACATTCCCACCAACAATGAATAAGCATTCATATCTCTCCACATCCTCTCCAACATTTACAGTTTTCTGATTTTTTAATATTGGCTAGTCTAATAGGTGTGAAATGATATCTCATTGTAGTTTTGATTTGCATTTCTCTATATAATTAGTGATGTTGAAATTTTTTCATGTGTTTCTTTGTCATTTGTATTTCTTCTTTGGACAATTGTCTTTTGAATTCTTTTGCCCATTTTTTAATTGGGTAGATTGTTTTTATTGTTGAATTATATGATCTCTTTGTATATCATGGATATTCAATCCATATAGGATATGTGACTGCCAAATATTTTCTCACATTGAGTCAGCTGCCTTTTAACACTTCTGTAAAGTCATTTGAGATGCAAAAGTTTTTAGTATTGAAGAGGTACCAGTTATCTATTTCTTCTATTGTTGCTCATGCTTTGGGTATAAGGATTAAGTAAATACTGCCTATGACAAGACTTTCAAGATGTTTCCCTAGATTTTCTTCGAGGAGTCTTATGGTTTTTGCATTTATATTTAGGTCCTTCATCCATTTTGAGTTAGTTTTTGTATAATATGTAAAATAAAGTTCCTGTTTCTTTTTGGGGGGTATGGGTATCCTCTTGTCCCAGCACCATTTGTCTATTTCTAAGTTCTCAATTGAGTTCCACAGTTCAGTGTGACAGTTTTTTAGGCCAGTACCACGCTTTTTTACAACTGTTGCTAAGTATTTGGATTTAAAGTCTGGAAGTGAGAGTCCTCCAACTTCATTCTTCTTTTTTAGATCTTTTTGGGCATTTGGGGTCCCTTACCCTTCCAAATTAATTTAATAATTGGCTTTTCCATTTCTGCAAAAATGTTTGTTGGGATTCTATTGGAATTGTGTTGAATCTGTAAATCAATTTAGGTAGAATTGACATCTTAATGATATTAAGTCTTCCACTCCATGAACATGGAATATACTTCTATTTATTTAAGTCTTCTTCAGTTTCTTTTAGCAATGCATTTTCAGTTTTCTCAATACAGGTCCTTTATTTCCTTGGTTAAGTTTATTCCTAAATAACTGATCACTTTAGTTGCTATTATAAATGCATTTTTTCCTGGATTTCTCCATAGATTGCACATCATAGTGTATAGAAATGCTATTGATTTTTGTCTTCATTTGTATCCTGTCAATTTCCTGAACTCGTCTATTAGATTTAATAGCTCTTTGTTGTGGATTTTTCAGGAGATTCTAGATATAGGATCATATCATCAGTGAATAGTGAAAATTTTAATTCTTCCTTTCCTATTTGGGTGTCTTTTATTTCTTTATCTAGCTTAATTGCTCTAACTAGAACCTCTTGCACAATATTGAATAACAATGGTAAAAGTGAGTATTCTTTCCTTGTTCCTGATCACAGTGGGAAAACTTTCAATCTTTCACCATTGAGTACAATGCTAGCTGCGAGTTTTTCATATATGTACTTTTATCATATTGAGAAAGCTATCTTCTATCATAACTTTTGGAGTGTTTTTATCAAGAACAAGTGCTGCATTTTGTCAAAGGTCTTTTCTGCATCAATTGAGAAGATCATGTGATTTATCAACAAGAGTTCTTACACTACTTTATTTTCTTGTGTTGAACCACCCTTGCATACCTGGTATAAAACCCTCTTGATTGTGTTGTATAATTATTTTTAATGTGCTTTTGGATTCTGTTAGAAAGGATTTTGTTGAGGATTTTTGCATGTATATTAATTAGAGTTATTGGTCTGTAATTTTCTTTTCTTTTTTTTTTTGTAGTTTCTTTATCTGGTTTTGGTATTAGGGTAATATTGGCTTCCTGGATTGAGTTTGGTAACATTCTTCCCTGTTCAATTTTTTGGAAGACCTTGATCAAGTTTGGTATTATATCATCTTTGAATAATTGTAAAATTCACCTTTGAAGCCATCTATTTCTGGGGTTTTCATCTTTAGGAGGTTTTTGATGACTGTTTCAATTTCTTCACTTGTGAATGTTTTTTTGAGGTCTTCTTCCAGGGTCAGTGTAGGTGGCTCATGTGTTTCTAGAAATTTGGCCATCTCATCTATGTTGTGTAGTTTTTTGGCCCATAGTTGGTCACAGTATTCTCTTATGATCTGACTTATTTCTGTGGGGTCAGTGGTAATGTCACTGCTCTCATTCCTGATTTTATTTATTTACTTCTCTCTTTTGTTCTTTTTCAGTCTAGCTAAGTGTTGGTTGATTTTGTTCATCTTCTTATAGAACCAACTTTTGGTTTTATTGATTCTCTCTATTGTTTTTTTTTTCCTTTCTCTATTTCATTTATTTCTGCTCTGATCTTTACTGCTTCTTGTTCCTTCATCTTGTTTTGTGATTACTTTGCTGTTCTTTTTCTATTTCCTCCAGGTGTACACTTAGAACTTCAATTTTAG
>JAQZBX010100754.1:0-11329 GCA_029593785.1 Cabassous unicinctus | reverse complement strand
AGCAAGAAACCAAATAAAGAGGCCACAAAGAATAATGGAGTATCCCAGGACATGAAATGGTCCATTATTTATTCACTGAAGACCAAGGTGTGAACAAAGGGAATCATTAGGGAAAAAAAAAAAGCATGTAGAATGAGAGCTTTTAAGACATGTGCCAGTTGGACCCTGAATCTCAGCAGAGTTGCAACACCTACTCTCCAGTCCATTGGATGCACCCAGGACAACAAACAAGGTGATGATGATGGACAACGCCAATCCCAAGAAACAGAGAGAGTCTGCACTGCAAGCAAGAGTCCCATCAATCTGCCCCATGGAATCTAAGCCCCCTCTCAATTAGAGGCAGAGTGGGCATCACAGTCCCAAAATCTGCGAGATTGGGGAATGAACAATAGACTTACTATTATTCTACTACAGACTTATTGTTATTCTAGCAATGGATGAACTTTTATCATTGATGTAGAGGCAGTGGCCACTGGAGGTTCTGAGGGGAGGAAGAGGGAAAAATAGTTGTAATATGGGGGCATTTTCAGGACATTGGAATTGTCCTACATAATGTTGCAATGACATATACAGACCATTATACATTTTGTCATAACTTAAAAAATTGCACAGGACAGTGGAAACTATAATGTAAACTATAATCCATGGTTAGTGGCAATGTTTCAATATGAGTTCATCAACTGTAACAAATGTACCACAATAATGAAGGATGTTGTTAAAGTGGGAAAGTTTGGGAGGGGAGACAGAGTGGGGCATATGGTAATCCCTGATATCTTTTATGCAACATTTATGTAACCTGAACTTTCTTTAAAATAAATTTTTTTTTAAAAGACTATATTAGAGAATATTCCACAGGAAGGGAAGCAGGACTGAGGTTATTCTCCTCCTTCTTTTGTTGCTTTTACCAATGCTCATCATTTCTAGCCTTAACCAGAGCACAAATGATCCTACTGGTGAAATCCATAGAGGTTAGCCTCCCAGGGCACAGAGCAGGGTGGAGAAGTGTGAAAATGTTTCTGGAGGGACAGCCAAAATATATCTGACACAGATACCATGAAAGAGAGATAAGAAACATGATAAATGGTGATTAGCATCAGTGTTAAGCCTCAGAATGGACAGAACTATCTGATGATTTTCATCTCTGAGAAACCATACCACTGCCTCAGCAAGAAGAGAAGGTGATAAGGGCCTTGATGATATTGAATCAGAGGTAAAACTTCAAGGTCTTGCATTGTACTCAGGCTCCTTGGCTGGGAAAAATCCTAGCCTCTTACAAAAACACATTCACAGCTGAGCCATGCAATTTAAGCCTGCCCTCCTATTTTCTCAAGAGGAAAGTTTCAGGCAAAACAAGGTGAAAACAAAAATCTGACCTCCAACCAAAATCTCACAGCATATATGGCCAGGGAGAGGCAATTGTCTATTACACATGCCTCAGGTTAACATCCTCCCCTGCAGCTCTGGGAGCTGCTGTAACTGTCAGAGTGGATACAGAATGAGTGTTTGGAGCCTAGCACATTGGTAGCATTTCAGATATAAGAAAAAATATCTTGTAATTTTGAACACACTAACAGATCCAACCTCCTTAACCACATCCATACAAGTGCCCAAATAAATCACTTTTTTCATCCAATAATTAAGTGGGGTCATCTCAAAAGAATTAAGTACATCATTCTGCAAGAACAAATAATTATTTCTGAAAAAAATCTAACAGGATTTCAAATGTGTAAAACATGGAATGTTTACATTATTCATTTTAAATCCCCCAAGTCATATTGGTTACCAAATAAACAGAGAGGCAATATAAAAATAATAGATAAGTATTGGTACAGGTGTCAAAAAAAGATCTAGATTTTAATTCCTGCCCTAATCCTGCCCTAACACTGAATAAACTGTATTACCAAGCACATATTACTCAACATTTTTGTCAGTCCTCTTACCTGTAATATGAAAATTATTATAGAAACAAATTTGTTTGATTTCAAGACAATAAATTAATTTCCATCCAATTAAACATGGCAGAGTGAACATTCCATCACCAACCTCTACTAAATTAATAGCAAAGGTGTACAGATGTTTAAAACTACTAGATGAACAGGAGAAGAAAGAGTAGCAAATAATATATGTCAAAAATTATTGGAATATATATATGAAAAAAATTAGTGGTAATAGACTTAATAATGCAGAGAAATCATAAGCTTAAGCAATTTCAGAGAGGTCTGCAAGAGCTCAATCTCTAATTTTGGATTATGGAGATCAGGGGACCCCAGGAAAGCAAAACATTATGGTCAACAGGTCCTAGAGTAATTAAGAATAAAGGTGGACCTGATAATCAGGAAGAATATTTGAAAGCTATATGAGCTTCAGTTAAGCCTCTTGATTGCCTTTTCTAAACTCACAGCCAAATATATCCCCAGCCATGAACTTAAATGGGGGAATGCCTTCAAAATGTTGAGGAAAAACTATTCACAAGCAAATTTCTAGAGCCAAACTGTCATGCAGGTTTGCAGGTGGACAAATGGAAATTTAAGATATACAAAAAGTCCAAAAACATTGTCTTACGTGTATCTTTCTGGAGATGTATTATATCTTATGGGAACAGTTAGTCATAAAATTGATAGATTTGGGATCAAAGAAATCCACAATCTGATGCAAGATTGAAGTGGAAGGATGTAATAGATTGAGTTATGTTAATCTTAATCCCCATCTATATGTGTGTGAACCTTTGTATATAGGATGTCTTGGAAACATTCCTTTCAGTAAAGGTGTGGCCCAGCTGAATGAGGGTGGTTCTTAATCTGGGTTACTGGAGGCCTCATAAAGAGAAGCAGGAAATCACAGAAGTGAGAAAAGGAGGGGACATTACCATGTGATGTGATGCAGAGATTCAAACCAAGGAACCCCAAGGTTTGCATCAAATCAGCACAAGTATGCTACTGATCTTGAGAAGAAGCAAGTTTTATAGCCACCTGAAACTTGAGACAATAAATTCCCACTGTTTAAGCCAACCCATTGTATTATTTGTCATAGAAGATTGACACAAACTAAAACAAGGGAGCAGCCAGAATAACGAGGAAGTGCAGTATTAGGGTGATAGCTATGCAGAGGGCATAGAAAACAACCAAGAAATAATTGTAGTGGAAGGAAAGAGGCCACCAAAAGGTCTTCTTCCAGAAGAAAAACTTATGGGATGGATAAATTACCTATTGCATTTGACCATGTTAGGTGGAATTTTATACTTTTGACATGAAGTTTTAGGGCACAGTGAGTCCATCTTTTTCTCAAGTGAAGTTCCTGACAGGTTGCCCTTGAAACTGTTTCACATTGCTGCTGATCTCATCCCTTGTGATATAGGCATTCTCGGTAATTTAAAAATACATATTGCTAAATATTCTCTGTGACCCAAATGCCTAGTTTGTTTATTATTTTGCTTTATCTGAATGTTGGAGAATTCCATAAATCATTAAATAAGTGTTTATTGATCATCACTATGTGATTCATTATAGTACAAATGAAAATAGAGATTAAAAATACAGAAAGAGTCCACCTTGTGGAGCTTACACTCAATCAGGGGAAAAGTCATTAGACAAACTAGTTCATTCTTCTTTATTTAATTACAGTTTGGTATGTGTCATTAAGACAAAGTAAGATTTGGTATTAGATTATATATTAGGGAGTTCTGACCATGCTTGATTATCAGAGCAAATTTCCTTAAGGAAATGGATTTTGAATGGAGTGCTTAAGGATTAATAGTGATTCATCTCTTGAAGGAGTTGTGAAAACATTCAAGGCAGAGGAAACCACATATAAAAAGGTACTGAAATGAAAAGAAACATAGCGCCTTCAACAACTTCTTTCTGATTATTTCTTCTTGCAAAATGAACTGGCATATTAGGAAATTTCTGCAGAATATCATACTTAATTAACTTTCCTTTTTAAAGGAAAAGTATCACACAGACTTCTTTGGTTTAGAATTGGTAAGATTTTGTTTAGAATATGCAATGAATTTGAGATAGCTTTGTATAACTTACCTTGAGGGGCTAGGAAAGATATTTTAATTGGTAGGTATTAATAGATGTTGTCACTCTAAATAAATTAAAGCATTATACCAATAATAGTTTGACTTCTTGCTTCTTGAAGTATATCTTAGAAGGGTATAAGCCAGTGAAAGCAAAACCCTGTTTCAGACCTAAAGAGAGGTGTGATCCAGTTGGGATTTGTTCTGCTCTGTTAGACAGACTTGGAAATTTCATCTACATCAGAGAAGAGGACTGGTATGGTGTGCATTTTAGACAAAAGTTGTAGATTTCATCCAGATCATTTTTCTTGATGAGATGATGTTTGAGACCCAAGTAAAAATCTACTAATCCCACAACAAACTTTGGGAAATGAATGTAATTAAAAATGCAGTTGAGTTCCAAGATAATCATGTCATGGTTTAAGGGAAGACATTAAAAGCAGAAAACATACATTAATATTAGTAGATCAGAGACACATTCAATTCTTGAGAGAAACTCTAGACCATAAGTATATTCTGCCATGGTACTAGGGGTATAAAATGAGACTTTTCTTTTTTCTTAAAGGGCATGGTATATTTGAATAATCTAAGCTTTAATTACTCTAAATACTTCAAAACTAACTGGAATAATTTGACAATAATATTATATAATGCAAAGATAAATTTATTCATTATTATTTCATGGAATAATTATTGACTACGCTTATGTGCTAGGCATTATTTTAGGCACTTGAGATACATAATGAACAAGACAGACAAAGACTCTGCCTTATTGGAGTTTACATTCAAGCATGCAAGTGAGATAATGTATTAAAAATAGATTCATAATTAAATGGAAAGTAATGATATATACTGTGAAGAAAAATAAAGTAGGATAAGAAGATAAGAAGTCACTGGAACACTGTTTTGGAAAGGATGGCTAGGAAGTGACATATGAATATAGACTTGAATGAAGTTAGGGAACCAGCCATGCAAATATCTGGGGGAAGAATATTCCTGTAGGAGGAAACAGTAAAAGCAAAGGCCTTGAAATGGATTCATGAAGAGCAAGGAGTCCAGTAATTCTGATCTTTGAACGTAAGCAGCGGCTGATTTCAGAGAAGTAGAAAGGAACCAAATAATAAAGGGCCAATCAGGCAAAGGTGAAGGGTTTTAACTTAATTTTAAATGTTATGTAAAGCCCCCAGAGGATTTTGATTAAAGGAATGAGATGCCCTGAGTCAACAAATGGTCTCTATGGATTCCCCATGGATATAATCCTTAACAGAGAAAGATTTATGCAGGGAGATAAAGTAGAAGGTGATTATAGATGATTGTGGTTTAGGTGAGAAATGATGTCGGCTTAGATTGGGGTATTATCTGTGGAAATTTAAAGAAGTGGTCAAAGTCTGGATATATTTTGAAGTTAGAGTTGATAAGGTTTACTATTAGATTAGATGTGGGATATGAGATAAAGAGAAATCAAAAGGATTCCAAAGTTGTTAATAGAGCAACAAGGAGGTTGGGATCCTATTTAGTGAGATGGAAAAGTGGAAGAAAAGCAAGTTTTAGAATAGAAAATCAAGAGCTCTATTTAAATATATAACACTTTAGATGGCTTTTAAATATCTCAATAGAGATGGGGAATAGGTAATTGGATATTCAGTTCTTGAGGATTGAAATATAAATTTGTAATATTCAAGGGTCGAGATATAAACTTAAGAATCATCAAAATATATTTAAAGTCATGTGACTTGATGCTATTACCAAGGAATTGAGTGTAGATTAGAAGAGAAGCGTGCAAGTACTGATCCCAATGGAGCTATAATAATCAGAGATTAGAAAGATGGAGAATTTTCAACAAAGGAGATTGAGAGGAAGTGGCCTGTGAAATTGAGGAACTAATATCCTGGTCTCAATGCTGATGATCATATGCCCTTAGAAATTGTGACTTGCCCTTTCAATACTTACTCCATGCATTAGTTTTATGCTTATTTTGGCTCTTTTTTTTTTTTAACCAAAACTATATTCTTGTCTATATTTCTCAAATAATTCTGCAGCTTTTTCACCTAGAGCCAAGAGAGAAAATTGATACATTGGCTCTGAAAAAGGTTTGTAACCTAAATGCTATTTGACACCTGCAATAAGTCTCTGATGGTTTCTAGTTTTACTTGCCAAAACAATCCCCGGTTACTATTTTTGCATTTGCTTCATAAAACTCAGCATCATCTTCTGTCATCTCTAGACCAGCTGTTCTGATTGTGAAACTTCAAATAGTTTCTCTAATCACCAGCTTTCTATGACTGTGTTTTAAGTTCTGAAAACAACCTGGGATAAATTTAGAAATCAAGAACAAAGTATATAGGAGGCTCTAGATTAACAGCTTGTGCCTTTTAATGGCAGCTGTCATCATGCCTTTGAAAAACTATTTATCACCACAATTCCCAAAAGCATTGTTTTGAAATGGTGGTCTTTTTATCTTCTTCACCCAAACACTTCATGTAAGCAAGATCACTAAGATGAGAATAGGAGTAATCTGATTGATAAAGAACACCTTCCTATGTGCATTGAAGAAACCTAAAGTGTATCTGCACCAGACTTTCAGATACAATTCAATTTTCCCTAGTATATTAAAATATGTATGTCTGTATTGCAAATATTACCAGGTCACATAACATCGTGTTAGACATTCCCTCAGTTTCACATGAGAAAAGTCAGGTGTGTGATACAAAGCAGGACAGAGCAGTGGTAAGGAGTAAGAAAGTCAATATTAATGGTTTGCTCTATGACATTTGGGCATGTCCATCATCCCATATGAGTTAGAATTACCTAATTTCATTTAAGTAAATTAAATTTCCCTTTGGAGTCTGACAACCCACATTTTTGACCAGGAAGAAATCTTCCGGTTTAGTTCCCCAACAAAATAGTAGCAAGAAGCACTAAGAAACAAGACAGATTAGATCTTTAGCTCTTCGGGTTCAATACAATCCATTATCAAGGCAAATTTTACCTTCTTGAAGTGCTTTTCAAATTAATAACACCCAGTACTTTTAATGTGGTGCAAGTAGCTATATGGTGCTTCCTTGGAACACAGACTCAGGCACAAGAAAATTTTATTACTTAAAACAACACAAAGGTTCAAAAGAGCAAGGGAAGAGACTCTATTGTGGCCATGCCCAAGGGAGGCCAATTTTTCAGGTCAGGGTCAGTGTATGTCAGCTCCACATGTCCCATTTTGCTTAGGAGAGGAGAGACAAATCTGCGTTGACTGAGGCTGGGGAACTTATACAACCCTAGGGCAAGTGAGCCCTGTCACAGAGAGTTCCTGCTCCAATAAGCAGCTGGAACTGCTTCTTCAGGGTTTGGGGTATAAGGTTTGGTCAAGCCATTCTGTTAGGTATAGCATCTCCCCAAAGCTGGGGAATGCAAAAGAATTGAAACATCTGCACATAATAGAAAAGGTGGGGAGCAAGGAGGTGGGGAGGTGAGGGCTGGAAGATGACCGCCAAGTGTGTCAGTGAATTCCCCAGCATTTAACTTGTAGTAATTTTTAGTAGTTGCTCAATGGTATTTTGTAGTATAAGAAAAAGAAATCATTGTTTATACACATCTCAAGAACATAGATCTGGTAAGAGCTTCATTAAGATAAATGTCAAGTATGGTTTTTTCCTCTCTGTTATGTCAATTCATAGTATAAGTTTTTCTCTCCTCTTGCTTGCAACATCTCCCTAGTGTCCTTCTTCAAGGAGTGTCAAGGTTTGTTTGGCAGCAAAGATTATAAAACAAACTAATCTTATCAGCATGAGGATGTCATTGGACTTAAGCTGTTGCTTGACTTTCCATCAGGACCCTGCCTTCTCTGTCTGGGCACAATACACAACTACAGGTTCTTTGTCTGAAATGAACAGGTAAGAGTGATATATTACATTCTCAGATGCCTTGCTCTTACTAACATTTCCTTTTATTATTCAGTTTGCAGAAACTCTACAGACCACATGAATCAAAACTTTGAATAAATCCCATACCTAGTCATGGGAAGATAATTCAAGGTTTTTTGGGTTTTTTTTTTTTACTTTGTAGACAATTTACCATGTATAGAAAATTAATATTTAATTTCAGAGGAAAATGTTTAGTGTAGGACAGAGTGTAACAATGCCAGGGTGTGTCAATTTGGTATTATAGAGTTTTCTGTGATTTTCATATATCCTCTTTTCTGAGTCATGGTGATTGATGCATCAGAAGGACAAATCAAGGTACTGAATTCATCCTTTCTGGCATCTTTCAGCAGTGAGATGTCAGCCAGTGCCAGGGCACTGGGCCCCAGCAGAGAATTGAGTTAATTACACATTTTTTTTTAGAAGTAAGAAGTGAACTAATTTTTCAAGGAAAGAACAAATCATTTGTTAGTCATAGAGACATATATGTGCAGTTTAAAATTCACTTCCTAAAGCATCACCTTACCCCAGCTGAATAGAGAACCAATGTTGGCAGTCAGCAATGTTACATGTTTTATCAATTTCCAATAAAATGGTGTGGTACAAAGTGTAAACTATAATGAAAACAATTGACCATGGTTAGTAGCAATGCTTCAATATGTGTTCATCAATTGCAACAAATGTACCACACTAATGAAAGATGTTGTTAATGGGGGAAAGTATGAGAGGGAGAAGGGTGGGGTATATGAGAATCCCCTATATATTTTTATGTAATATTTATGTAATCTAAAGCGTCTTTAAAAATAATAAATTAACTCAAAAAAAAAGAAAGTACCAACAAATTATCTGAATAATCACTCAACCATGCTCTTTCTTTTATCTGGTTATGCTTTGTTAAAAAAAAAAAAAAAAAGGTTGCATTTGATTTTTTTAAAGCAGAAATATTTTCCTCTACTCTTCATTACACTGGACAGAATATGAAAAATACCCCTAATAAATTAGTTTGCAAATTACAGAAGTATGTAAGCAATGACACAAAGGGGGCATCACTTATATCACTTTCTTTGATTTAGAGTCGCTACGTTTAAGAGGATTCCTATGTAACTTTAAATTTCAGCTGTCACTTTTACATAACCTGCCTTCCCTGTGCACATTATTTCCATCTGTTATGGCAGAAGGCCAATTTTTTTGATCTATAGCTTATTAGAGTTCAGCAACCTGAAGCACAGATGAAACTAAACAAGGAAATATCAGAAATTAGGGAACAAATTAATTTTGGATTTTAAGAAAAATATGCATATGCATATTAAAAAACAAATGCAAGTACGTAGATATCTTATTTGAAGTGATAAGAATTACCACACAGATACAGAAGCCCCTGATATTAGTTCATTATGAACTCTGAATCTTGGAAGAATTTGAAATAGCTTTTATTTCAGTAAATAAAATGCATGCAGCATGCCAGTGTTATTTGCTATCCCTTTACTGCTCAGGTGTGTGTTTGTTTTATGATTGGTTGTTTTGGAATTATTTATGTATTTTTACATTCTATTGGTATTTATATGCATATTGTGATATTTTTAAATAGAATTTAAACAGAATATCAGATCCTACTACCATCAGGTTTCAGTACTTTAATTATTTCAAAATAAATGATAAATATTTGCATGCCTTAATTCATCTATGGATTATCTATGCATCTATAGGACTCAATTTTTTTTCCTGTAAATTGTCTTGATCTGTCAACTGTTATGCTACCCAGAATTGTATTTCAAGGGTAAAATGAGTCCAAAACAAATGCCTTAATTATTTAGTAATATATTCGTTTACTTAACTTAATAATCTAACTGGATATTCTTCTAGGATCTAAGAATTTTGCATATAGAATATTCTGCTACAATTAAAGAAAAACTTGATCTATTCAACCTAACAAATATTAATCTGAAAATCCATGAGAATTGTTCTATAGCTCAAATCCAAGTGTTCACTACTAAGTTGTTCCTTCTAATTTACAAAATATATTAAATGCATTGAAATTAGAAGGACTATTTTAAGTCTGAAGAAGGAATCACTGCATAAAATGATATGTTAGTTTAGGGATTCCCTTTTGACATGTTCATTACCTTGGAGTGGCATCAAGTGTGCCTGCTGGTGTTACACTCTGTTACACATGCTTAGTTGCCTTCCTTATCCTCTTTTATACTTTGACGTGGGAAGCAGATCTCCAGAGTTTGACAAAATTTCTGTTCCCACCAATAGTTTTCTCTTTAGATGCTGCTGTACATAGACCTGCTAATTCCTTAATCACAGTGCCAAACATCAATACATATTGGATTTAACCACAATCCCATATTCACCAGCATGTTTATCTTCATGTGACCAAAACTTTAGAACCAAACAGCATACATTTTTGGATAAATGAAAGCATATTTAATAGTAGGAGCATCTTCAAATAGCCAAAACATAAAGGAGTTGAATACCAGATCGGATGCATATTAGGTCCCAGCTTCCTACTCAGGAAATGTTTAGTTGTCAAAAGTAGAAATACAAACTCAGTCTAACAATGATATTTCCTTACATTGTTTCATTTAGATCCACAGTGAATTAGTAGACATTCCAAAGGCTTTCTATGAGTCATTTTTATAACAAATCAATTTTATTAATACATATTAATAAACATACAATTCATCCAGAGTGTACAATCAATGGTATTTGCCATATCACATAGTTGTGCATTCATCACTTCAGTCATTATTAGAGCATTTTCATTATTTCAACAATAATAACAATAAACATAAAACAGACAAACAAACAAACAAGAAAATTCCTCACCTTTCAATCCCTTTATGCTTCCCCCACTGTACACAGCTGCTGTTTCTGGCTATTCTATCCAAAGTGTATAATCAATGACTTATAGTACTATCTCAATGCTGTACATTCATCTTCTCAGAAATTCTAGAACAATTTCATTACTCCAAAAAGAAAGACTCCACACCTCTTAGCATTCCTTCCTCAGACCTACATAACCACTAATCTCGTTTCATCTTTATAAATTGATTTATATTTACATTTTCTATAAGTGGAATCATATGAAATGTAGTGCTCTGTGTCAGGTCTTCTTCACTTAGTCTAATGTTTGGGGGGTTTTTTTGTCTGATATTAACATTTTGTACTATTGACTAACATTTGTTCAGCTTCAAAGAAAAACGGTCTTTTTTTGCAGTTCTACCCATATTCATATTTCATATAATATATTTATATTTCACATAATATATTTAGTTCATAATAAGGCAACCATACTGCATTTGTCCTTTTGTGTCTGGCTTGCTTCACTCAACAAAATGTCCTCCAGGTTCATCCATGTTGTCATATGTTTCACGACTTCATTTCTTTCAAC
>JAQZBX010100753.1:0-11332 GCA_029593785.1 Cabassous unicinctus | reverse complement strand
TTTTTTTTTTGATTTCTCTCCCGGCCACACCAGGCCCAGCCCTGTTTCCATTTTCTCTGTGTGTATGAAACTTCCTTGCTTGGTGCAACTGGAGTGGTGCGGAATATGAATGAGAAAGCAAATTAGACACCCATCAGCTCTCTGTTTCCTCGGCGTGATGACTCAGACCCCAATGACAATGGTGGTTGTTTGAAAGGTAGCTCAGCTCCACGGGCAGGCCCCCGGGGCATCTGCGAGAGAGCACAAGATCATCTACTGAAGCCAAGTTATAAAGCAGCCTGGGGACCAGGTAATCCAGTCCGGAAGACCAACGGGCAATGCTTCCTCCGATAATCACCTGGACGGAAAATTAAAGCCACCTGCTCTGCCAGTGGTGACATGATTCCAGCATGGAGATTAACAAATTACCCCAGAATCCATAACAGATCCATCTTTGCTCAGCCAAAGAACGCTGTTATAAATTGTAGCTTTTTGGGATGGCTCTGTCAAAAGCATAATGTATCATGGAATAGCAGATACAAGTTCAAAAGTACATATAATAATATAATTAAGATAGCTTGACAAGAATGTATTTTAAAAGTATAAAATACCTGCAGGTATAATAGCTTCATAAAGTCTGTCAGATTTACTTCTGCTGTGAAGAAATTTAAAATGTTTTACTTTAATGTGATGTAAATGAAGGCTGAGGTATGCATATAACACAGATCCGAAAAAAAATAGGTAGAGGGAAAAGAATAAAAGTCAGATTCAGGCCAAACAAGACATTCAACTTTGCAGGTGATTGGATAATAGATCAAGCAAACAGATTGGAGAGCGACGCTGGGCTGTTTGCAGAAAACACCAATTTCACATTTCCCTCCCTGGTTGGCTACAGGAACGTAAATGTTTTTATTCAAAATTAATGATTCCCTCTGTACATTTTTCTTCTTGCTCAAAAGATTCAATCATACTTCTTGTTTAAAGCAAAAGCAGTTTTTACATAATTACCAGCCCATGGAAAATTATTTTTCAACATACTAAATGTAAGGAGAGGAGTGACTCACACGCTGCACAAAGGGCCTCCATGTCCTCAAGGACTAGTTGCCTCCCAGGAAGAGGAATCTAAGTAAACGAGTCTCTAACCTGGTTACCTGGCTGCCGGGGTGAAAAAGCTGTCACTACCTACATAGCATCAAAGAGCCCCAAGTTAGGAAATTACCAGGTTAATCCAAGCAGTGTGGACACACAAAGGGACACCCAGGCCACTGTCCCCATAAAAAATTCCCCTAGGGAATCCCACCTCTTCAGCCTCCTTGAGGTTAACCCAGTAATGTCCACAGGTGAGCTGGCGTACCAAAGTGATACACGGGCATCCATTTCTAATCATCACTTTAGTTAAACCCTCTGGCCCGAGAGCATTGGCGGAGCCTTGGGTTCATTCTCGTTTTCTTGTTCCCAGCTGGCATCATTTAACTATAACGCTGAGAGGAACTAACCACCTAACCTTCCCAGGACCTTGGCCATAGTTTACAGGGTCACGGTTAGAGCAGGGTCAAAGGTCTTTTCCAGGGACGCAACAGAAAATCCTGGCATTTCAGATCTCTGATACTGCATTATGAGTGAGGGAAGTTAAAAAAGGTTAACAAATGGAAGGGAGGAAGGCTTTCAAGAGAAGACCCCTGCAATCCAGGGTAAAAAATGGCACGCTCGAATCACAACGCAGTATAGTTTAAAAATCATCGCTTGCGGCGCCACTGCCGTGAGTGATCACCCCCGAAAGAATTTTCAAAGTAAATGTACTTTCCGCCATTATCCTGCTCATTTGCATTCTGCTCCATTTGGATTCTGAAACTCGACTAGACACTTTATTTTCAGGGTAGGTCTGCATGATGGCAAACAAACAGTTTGGGAAGGAATTAGCCATATGGGCCTGGGCATTATTTTCTTAATGTGGGAATTGGGTCAACCCTACAAAATGTTTCCTCAAATACTTCAATTGGCACATTTTCGCTCTGAGAGGGGGAGGCTTTCTGAATCAAGCCTCCCAGTTGGCTCTGCTTTGGATCACAGCTGCATAGGTTCCAGGCCCCCGGAGGCTCATGAAACATTCAACACGAGGCGACTTCAACAAATCCTGGGTCCAGCCTCCTCATTTGCTGGCCAAGGCACAGAGGTGCAGAGAAGGGACTGAGCAAGGTCACCCTAGGCATGCCCAAGTCCACGTTGCTCTTCTCTATCCCTCACTGCTTCTGAACTGCCAGAGGTCTCTGCCACGGTCGTTTCCTTCCTATGTCCAGGAACACCCCCTATCCTTTAGGAACACCCATTTCAATTTCTGGCCCTTTCTCCCCTTCTCTCAACCTTGTGTGATTTCAGAGGTTGTATATTTACATTCCTTGATTGACTGATCCACCAGCCAACCAAGAGGCTCTCCAGCACACCCTCCATATATGACCGTGTGTCCAGGGCATGGGGTCACTGGCTTCCCTTAGCCTCCCTGTGTTCTTAGAAATGGGGATAAAGAGAAAAATCACAGATGAGACCCTCAGAAATCACTATGCTCTCCTAGCAACTAATGGAAGACATAATATTGGGAATGACACTGTCAGGGGTGTCACAAATGAAGGATGACAATATATGAAACAGACCTTTTAAGGGCAACCCATTATTTCTGTAATTTGTTTAAACAAAACCAAGTGACTCTTTAAACTCTAATACACATCTTGGAAATACAATGCCGCTTTCTCTCATTTCTCTCTCTGGAATCATGGCAGTAATTTTAATGCCAGCAGAAGGCATTAGACTTTAGAGGTGAGAAAGGCAGAGGATTCTGGCTTTTATCAGATAATTAAGATGCTACCAAAGTCAAACCTTTATCAACATTAGGCTAAAAACGAGCTACTTCCATCCAAGGGCCTTTCTCCAGAGCATTCAAAGTGACAGTGCTCTGGATAAGGGTGAGCTTTTAAAAATGGTTCACTGTGTTTTCAACTTTCATTGGCAATCCATTCTCATTATGCCCAATGCATTTGTTTTCATAATAGGCACCTCAAAATTACAATATCAAAGAGTTTGTACCTACATAAAAAATAACCTATAAAATAGGACAGGGAAAACATAACAACACAGTGTGGTCATTAATAAATGAATATTTTTGAGAGAAAACATGGCACCCTGTGGGAGAATCTGTCCCTATATCATAAGATGTTAGGAACCAGCAAAGTCGTGGAGGTGAAACTGAAATTAAATCTCTGATTCTCTAGAGGTAGAGAGCACAGCATGGCACTGCTTGACTTTGGTGACGGGAGGGGAGGCGTACACAGGGAGACTGGCAGGTGACCGCATGTTAGAAACAATAACATTAAAGTTTACTCATTTTTCTATCTACCCTGCAGGTCCAGAACTTTCTAGCAACCAAATACCACTGGCTCAATAGAAAACTGAGATCTACTTAAAGTCTCTTCTTTCAAAAATAAGCACTGGCACATGCTCTCAATTCACCAAGATTTCCTATGGCTGACCTGCAGTGACTCCGCCCAGGGAAATATGCACCTGCTAGATGCAGAGATCACTCAGACTCAGGTTCCCAGGCTAAAAACATTGACTAGAGGAAACAGCATGTGGAGAATATGGTAAAAACAAAACAAAACAAAACAAAACAAAAAACATGCTATCAACCACCGGAAAAATTTCTTTATGCTCAAGTAAAAATAAGTCACATAACTGGTTAGTTTGGACAGACTATGCCATACTTTTTCACTGCTGTATCTATAGCACCTACCATGGTACCTGGCACATAGTATACACTCAATACATGTTTTTCGAACAAACAGAGGTAAAAAGAATGGTGTGGTGGCTTGAAGCTGTATGTATCCCTGAATAACACGTTCTTAAACTTAATCCATTCCTGTGGGTGTGAACCCATTTTAAGTAGGACCTTTTGATGAGGTTACTTCAGCTAAGGTGTGGTCCACCTCAGTCAGGATGGGTTTTAGTCTTAGTATGGACTCTTTTATAAGAGAATGAAATTCAGACAGAGAGAAAGCCACAGAAGCAAGAAGTTGAAATTCAACAGAATCCAGAAGAGAAGGGAGAGACCAGGAGATGCCTCCATGTTCCTTGCCATAGACAAACTGAGGACCAAGGATTGCCAGCAGCCATATCTATAATGTTCTGGTCTTTGGGAAGAAAACAATGCCTTGAAGACACCTTGATTTGGACTTTTTTTCCAGCCTCCAAATTTGAGTGAATAAATTCCCACTGTTTAACCTGATGCATTTCATGGTATTTGCTTGAGCAGGCAAGGAAACTAAAATAAATGGCTTCATCAGTAAGTTAAAATATTTTTTGACTGATTTGATTGATTGGTTGGTTGGTTTGACCCCTAGAGGAGAGCACAGAAGTCTTTAAGACAGATTGACACTGAAATGATGATATATATTCATTGGGACCCAGTAAAAGGAGCAATCGATAGGGAAGGGGTGGGAAGCTGCTTGAGTTTGCATGAACATAGAAGTTGGTTGTGGTGCTTGGCCAAGGCAGGGCTGGGGACCCCTCGTTGGGTAAATAGCAGGCCTGGCAATGTTCCAGTTTGGGAGGGGGAGCAGTAAGCAGATGTCCAGATCTGTTATGAGACTACTGATTAAGAAGGAGCAGTCTCATGCTTCCTAGTTGATAGCAAGTGGCATGGATCCACTGGGAGATGAGGCCTCTTCCCAGGACAGACAGCCAAGAGCTGAACTGAACCTGAAACTGGGCTCGGATAGGAACATTGGATTTAATACATACAGGAATTTCCCAAATCTCCCTGTGGCTTCTGTACAATCAAGTCAAATGTAAAACTGAATGGGTAGGGTGGGAGAAGGAGATCATCTACCTATGAAACCCAATGGAAACTATCTCTGTCTATCACTCACCTCCCTGCCCAACCCCTGCCATATACACCTACAGGCAACGCCGTATACACACACAAGGTCCTTCTTAGAAAAATGAAGTAAATTCTATTTAAAGCCAAGACAATTTCAGCATTGATTGACTTAGGCAAAAGCATTTTTGACTTGGATTATTTGGAAAACTATTTTAACTTGTCAGATTTACCACATCACTCACAGTTTTTATGCATGGGAAAGCAGAATATTAATATAGAAGGTGCAAAAACAGGTACAGAGCATCAAGGCTGGATTGACCCTTGGAGATAGAATCCAAGCTCCTCGCATCACAGGTGAAGGGTCCAAGGCTCAAGGAAATGGAGATGACTCATCCAAGGTCACAGAGCTGGGATTAGTACATGGGGACCCCCAGCTACTAACAGTGCTTTTCCCACTCCATCACATGACCTTTCATTCATAGAGAGAGAGCTAAGGAGGTACATGGATGAGAGCTCGATGGATAAATACATATTCTCTTGGTAGTGTTCGTTTTCAGACATAATTATTCTGTCTTCAGCTTGAATGTCCTGTAGGCATATCAAAAACTCCCTGTAGGACATTTAAACTTTACTGCAGAGTTAAAAACTGTGGAGAGTTAAAAGTCCCCTGTAGCTATTAAAATAGTGTGTAGCGAGAAGAATTGTGTTACAGGTGACTAATGGGGTCTCACCACCTCCCAACCCCCATAACACACACACACAGACGCATGCTAAGCAAGGTGTCCAATATTTTTACTCTTGGGGGTGGGAGCAACTGCTGACTACCTTTTTTTCTTTGAAAACTGCATTAAAACTTTCTTCAGTAAGAAAAACGAGAGAAAAAAAATCAATAGAGCATGAAAGGACATGAAAAATGCATTTTAACCCATATATATTTTTTTCTAACAGTGCAATTTTTTAAAGCTCGCTTGCAAAAAAAAAAAAAAGAGTCAATGTGATTCTCAAGGAAAAATGCAACACGACCCTGAATTCAGGAGCAAAGGCAAAAGCCAAGAATAATGAAGATCTAAAGATCTGACCTAGTCATCTGAGGCACAGACGGAAAATGGTGCACGCCTCGGCCGCCTCCTGGATAGGCAGGTCACAGGGTACATTAAATGTGATGGGGAACAAATTCTGTTTGGGGACAGTTCTGCATATGTATCCCTATCAAAGCTTTCAAGTGTCCCAACTTGGTGAAATTACTCCTAAGGAACCAAGTGCTCCTTGAGGGACCTTGTTGCATTTCTTTATCTCTCCCTTAAAGAGAAATGGCATGGTAAAGGAGTGAGACATCCTGTACAGGGTTCAGGTGAAAAGAGAAGGGGAAAAAGCGTACAGGTTAAACGCACTATTAAAGGCGATCTCTCCTAATCAGTGTATCATTCTTCCTTGCAGCTAAGCAATCGTTGTCAATTACAGGGCATCACTCTGCAGTCCAACTAGCAATTACAATGGCTTCTTTCTTCTCATTTCTGACAGCAAAAGGAGGAACCATTCTGAGTCCGGCTAAATGTAAAGAGGGAAACTGGAGCTCACTTCCGAGGTAATGTACAGGGAACCTGTAAGCAGAATGCAGATGCTGTATGCAGCTGTTATGCAAAGAAGCTCCGGCTCGAAGAGCTGATGTGTTTATTTAGACTAGTGCTAAAGCTGAGTTAATGCCAATTTCCAGAGAGGATTAATATACACTAACGTGGAATTGTTGAACTGTTAGGCACATCTGGAAATGAGAATTTTAACTATGTCTTTTGTGGCTGCCAGCTGCGTTGGAGATGCAGCTGATAAGGTTACGATGGCACCTCCGGCCCCGCTGAGTCAGTGTTGAGCTGTGAGGATAACCAGAGGCTCTTCTGATGAAGATCACGGGCCTCGCCCCCTTCTGATTCTTTCCCTTTTCCTCATTATCTTCTGTCTAAATTCAACTTTTCCATCTTCATTTTCAAGATCAAGTTGTGATCCTTACCATCCCTCCCTAATCTCTCACTACCAGACCATTTTCCGTGTGCCCACAAGGTCTCCCAAAAGAACAGAGAAATAGCTGGAGAATCAGAAGCTTTTGAATTTCACCTGGGTTTTGTGGTTCAACCATATGACGTTTGCACAGTACCGAGTGGGTCATCAGAGAGAATCGTCCTTTGGCAAAGAGGCCACTTAGATGACTGGTGAAGGTCATGTCAAGGACTCAATGGCTCTCATGACCCAAGACCTGCTGCCTCCAGGCACTTACAGCATGTTGCCCCTGGTGGGCAGCTGGCCCTCTTTGGTGCTCCCACGCCAGAACAATCCGTTGCCTCCTATCTGCACGGTAATCATTCAAGAAGGCAGCCCTGGCATTTACTGGGAAGTGCTGTGCCTAGGGACACTCCTTGAGTTGGTGAAGCTAAAGGTATGAATTATGGTGGAAGTATAATCCAGGTGTGCAAACTTTCATTAAGCACCCTGGAAAGGCTCTGCCTCTTGACCTTGGCTGCTGCTGGAAGGGCTTGCTCGTCAGTAATTCCAAAGCACTGGGCAGCTCAATGTGCCCTCCCAATCTCACATTTCATATTTTTGAGATTCTGCTGGGGGCTCTTCAGCAACTGTTGGCTGCAACCCACCACCGCCCACCTTCCACATTCTAGATATCCCACTGTGCAGACGGATCCCACTGAGTGAACATCAGTCAAATCATCCCTCTGTCTCTGGTTCCCAAGTACCTTGCAATCATCTGTGCTTTCCTCCAAAACGCCTCTTTCAGTGCTACATCAGAAGAGCTCTTTAAACGCTAACAAGAACCAATATTTTAGACTCTGCTGCTAGGCGCTTCAGCTCAAGTCACTTTATTGTAAAATTAGATGTCATTGTGAAAAGCACAGATATAAATATAAGAGCAAAAGGCCTTTTTCCGAATGCAGGAACCAAGGGTAACAATACCCTATTTTTCTTTGTCATCAGGAAGTTCTCTCTTTTTTGGTGTGTGGATAGCTCAGCTAATATAATGCACTGCATATTTACGTTTAGCATTAAATAACCATTATGCGGAAGTACTCCATAGTAATATCTAAGTATATTTATGGAAAGCTAAATTATATTGCCAAGTTTATTTTAGACCAAGGAAGCCCCTGGGAAGGGATATTGTGCATTTTAAAGAGTAAATGTAAACTATTAAATAGAGAGAGCCTTTGCGGAATGTAACACATTCTACCTAGGTAAATCACAGAGCAATTACACAGTAAACTTTTCTTTGATGAAGCACTGAAGTGATGACATGTAATTACTTTTCCAATGCTGCACCGTGTGTTTATCAAAATGTTAATGCAAGCATAATAACAGGCTGTATGTTTGCACCGAGAATGTCAGAGCCATCCAGCTGTCAATCACATCTGAAAATAAAATCGCAAATAAGCAGGCAGCTTGATAACAGGAGTGACAGCCAATACTCACTCAACTGACAAGTACTTTGCTCCCCTCTACCAATCGCCGTGTCAGTGTAATGCACCTAATAGGAGGAATATATCTTTTATTAGCCAGAATGGAACCAAGTGGCAGCAATGGGTCCTCTCCCCCTCTTCCTGTTCTGCCAATGGGGCCTCTCTTGGGGCCAGCCAATCCCATTTCTTTTCCCTATGCTTCTTTGGGGCAGTGCCCTTGTAAAAAGCGGCTGAGCCCGCAAGTGGGCTGGCCTAATGAAAGCCCAATTCAGGCCGAGCTTTCCAGCCATCTGGCCTGGCTCACTCAGCTCAGAGCAAGCCCTGCCATGTTTTCCTAGGTCATGGTCACCAAGACAGGAAGTCCTGGGCTAGGCCCTGTCTCGGCAATCGGCTGAGCTGATTTTGCTTCAAGCTTTTAATGCAGCTGAACAAGCAAACAAACAGCGATGACGACGACAAAATCCAGCACCTGGCTTTGAAGAACAAGTGCCAAAAGCGCTGGGGGAGCAGGATGAGCGAAAAGGTGCTTGGGGACTAGGAAGCTCATTTGGGAGCCTCCCCGGGGTGCGAGAGTGGGATTGAGTATTAACTACGTCTCTGAAAAGGTCATTTTCCATACCAGCCTGGAACATCTAGGGAGTGAGCACTTTGGTTCTGGAAACTTTGCGTTCACACTGACTCCTGCCCTCTTGACATTCTCTGAAACACTTTTCACTGAAGGATCCTTTCAATTGTATCTAAAATTGCCAACCACTTGTTAAAGAATGAGCAGGTGCACTCATCACCCTCTCCTTTAGATTAGTAAATCCAAATCCTTCCCCCATTTTGGGACTTCACCTTGCCTGTATATGGTGGTACAGTCCAGTGGGGAAAAGTCCCTGGCTGAGGCCTCTCCTTCTAACCCTATGATTACAAGATTCATTTCCCTGGTCAAGTCACTCACAACACAAACCAGACCAACATATTTGCATTTTTCTGTTATAAAATCCTTGAGTGACTTGTTCATCCTGCCCTTTGCACGAGGATGCAATTGAAACCAAGGGAAAAGCTCTGGTTCCCAGTACAAGGAGATAGAGGAGGCATCTCAGAAGAAAGCAGAATGGAGGGAAAAACCATATCCCTAAACCCTCTGCTCTTTAGCAATCTTACTTCCATTATTTTTTGTGCTTTCTGATGATGCCAAAAAATGCTGCAATGTCAAAAGCCAATCTTGGCCAATTGTGGCTGCCAGAAATGCAACACATAGCTGAGTCTCTTCCCCTTTCTGTCACTTAAAAAGACTGCAGAAAAATTGTCTAACACTTGCTTGGCCTGATGAATGGGTACCTTCTGAGTGGCAGCCTTCCAGTTTGCAGAGACTTGCAAACTCACCCAAGCAAAGAAGACTTTTCTAGGTTCAGGGCCCATGGATTCAGAGACCTTTACCTCCCTGGATACAACCTGTTGGACACTCAAGGAGCATGCAGTAAAGGCAACGAGAGGTGAGTGCTTAGAGACAGCCTGAAGAGCTGCCTGTTGAGGTCAGTTGCTACCTTCAGTGGATGGCATGATGCTCCTGTTACAGCCATTATCATTTCAGTTAAAAGTGATGAATCGCCCTTTAAGTGGAAGGAGGTAGGGCTCATTACTCTACCTTATCCTTCTCTTCTGTAAAGAGACTGAGTCAGATACTAAATCTGGGGGCCTCTTTGGCAGTTGAACAGGAGAGAGGCCAATCATCACATGCCATAGAGTGTCCTTAAGAAGCCGAGACTAGTTCAGGCACATATACTTGTGTGATAATGTTTACAATTTTGGCTCAAAGTGCAGGAAACTGGGAATGGCAAAGCAGGTCACCCGAGGTGGTAGGAGAGAGATCTGCAAACAGCATTGCCTTGAGAGGCCTTTACAACCTGTTCCCAACAAACACTTCCAGCCTCACCTCCTATCACGTCTGTCTTCCTACAGCCTTGTCTATCTGTGATCTATTCACACAGGACTTTGGCCTAGTCCCAAAGCGCATGGCCACTTGCAGGATTCCTAGGACCTAATTGTGTTAACACCTCTGCTTGGAATGTTTGTTACTCCTTTGCTCCACCTGTAAAAATTCTGACACTTACTGAAGTTTCACAAAAGTTACTTTCTCTGTGGCTCCTTCTTCAATGCCCCAGGAAGAATTAATTGCTCTCAGCTCTGGGCTCCCCTGACACCTCTATTTCAGCATTTATGGTTTTCTCTTCCTCACGGCGTACTTTGAGAATCTCATGGGCAAGCATTGGGTCTGAAACTTACATTTGGAATCCCAGGGCCTAACACAGATTGGGTTATGGATCCATAAATGGTGCTCAAAAATGCTTGTCGATTCAAATTAAAATTCCAATATTAGAAATGATATGTAAACAAAGGCCAGTTCTATATTTTTCTAGAATCAAAACTGGAACTGAGCAGTTGTAAGATATAGATTTTGAATCGATGATGAGAGCAGTTCAACAATGCAAAAGGTTGTTTCTTAAAGTCATGAGCTCCCTATCGCTGCAGTTATTAAAATGGAGGAGCTCTGGTTGCTCTGGGAGATTGTACAAATGATCCTTTTCGACTTTAAGATTCTATAAAGCATTAGACTTATATTGGTGAATATAACTGCTCAGGCGAACTCGTTATAAAGTTGTCCCCCAGTGCCACGGTCTCAGTATAAGGTTCACCTGTGGGGCATACCAAAATCCCTCCGCTACACCCCCAGAAATTCTGATTCAGAGGGGTCACTAGAAATCTGCATTTTAAGCAATCACCTCATGTGATTTTGTTGGAAGCAGCCCTAGGACGTCATTGGAAAAACACTGTTCTCGACCATGTCTATCTGACAAAGTTTGTTCATGTTGACACACAGTCAACAGGCCCTGTGTGTCTTAATACTCATGTGTGAAAAAGTTTTCAATTTTGGCTCAAAGTGCGGGCACAGAGAAAAGTGTAAGTCTACACAGCCTGACTGTCAGGGGGAAGGGCTATCCCCGTGAAAGTGTACTTGAAGGGTTCTGAAGAAAGCTGGACACTTGGA
>JAQZBX010100752.1:0-11330 GCA_029593785.1 Cabassous unicinctus | reverse complement strand
TTTTTAAGATTTATTTATTTATTTATTTATCCCCGCCTTGCTGCTTGTGTTTGCTGTGTCCATTTGCTGTGTGTTTTTTCTGTGTCTGCTTATCTCCCCCCTTGCTGCGAGGTCTTGCTGCATCAGCCCACCGCGCCGCGCGGGCCGGCCTGCCCTCACAAGGAGGCCCCGGGAGGCGAACCCGGGGCCTCCCATATGGTAAACGGGAGCTCTATTGATTGAGCCACACCCGCTCCCCCCCACCCCATCGTTTGTTGAACCAAAGTGCTTTGAGCACTCTCTGCATGCCAGGTGACATGGTAGGTGCTGGGGAGGGTGGAGAGGTGAAGGGAAGACACAGATAGGCAGGGGATAAGATGGGAAGGGCAGAACTCCTTCCCAGGCCTGGTTCTGGTCCTGCCTCCCTGTGGTACCCTGGGCAAGACATGGTCCCAGTCTAGGTCTTGTTTTCTTATCTATTAAGTGGGTGAAGTTTGGACTAGATGACCTGTTTTGGTTTGCTAGGCTGCTCAAAGCAGATACCATGAAATGTGTTGGTTTTACCATTGGGAATTTACTAGCTTTCAAGCTTACTGTTTTGAGGCTGTGAACATGTCCAAATCAAGGCATCATCATGAAATGCTTTCTTCCCAAAGATTGCCAGCAATCCTGGACTCCTCTGTCACATTGCAAGGCACATGGAGACATCTGCTAGCATCTCCCTTCTCTTCCAGGCTTCATTGCTTTCCGCTTCTTGCTTCCGTGGCTCTCTGTAGTCATCCTGTTTATAAAGGAGTCCAGTAAGAAGATTAAGACTCACCCTGGGCCACACCTCAACTGCAGTAACCTATTCCAAAGGTCATACTTACAATACTTACACCCACAGGAATGGACTAGCTTTAAGAACATGATTTTCTGGGGTACATACAGTTTCAAACCACCACAGACCATTCTAGCTCTAATGACGTAGGATTCTAAAGGAGGCTGGGCTGAGCCCGAGTGTTAGACCTAGAGGCACATAGTGAATTCTCAGTCAATATTGGATGGTGAATGAATGGATGGGTAGAAAAATAGATGGATGATCTAACAAAATAATACATGAATATACAGATGAGCCAACAAGGGGACATGCAGATGAGTGTGAAGTTTTCTGTGGGACAGAAGATGTGGCATGTGTATGCATGTGTGTGTGCTTCAGAGCAGGGATACACTGTGCCCTTATTCATGGATTGTCATACATTTCCAAAGTTTCACAATTAGAAGCAGCACTGCAGAGAACATTCTTGCATACATCTCTTTGTTTAACATGAGTGAGTATTTCTCTGGGGTACAAACCCAGAAGTGGAATTGCTGAATTGGATGATACATATATTTTGTGTTTTAATAGATGCTAAACTGCCCTCTAAATTAAGCAATTTCCCTGCACCTGAGACCCTCTCCCCATACCACCCCATGCGTCCTTCCCCACTGTCTACAGCAGTTTTGTCAATCTTCATTTTCGCCAGATAAGAAAGAAGGTGAATCTCATTCTTGTTGTAATTTGCATTGCCTTGATCACTCATGAGGTTGAGCAAACTTTCATATGGTCATTGGCCATTTGTATAGGAAATACTCATTGGCTGAATTAGGTGCTTAGTAAAGATTCCAATAAAGAAGGCAAAGAATAGCTAGGCTCTGGGCAGACTGCTCTGTAAGGCCCCACACCCCTGACTGAGCTGGCCCAGGAGGGAAGCTTGCAGGAGCAGGGGAGGGGGCAGGGCCAGGAAGGCATTTTTGACAGGTAGAACCATAAAGCCATAGAGCAAATCAGAGACAAAAGCTGGGGTCTAACCCCAAGGCCTTCCCCAACTCACTGCAGGGGGCTCTCAGCCTAACTGGGTGACCCTCAGTATTGGAAATGTCACTCTCCAAACTCAACAACTGAATAACTTGGGATATATTTTTTTTGTGTGTGAGAAATTTGTGGCCTTCCAAGCTCTCTCTTTTCATTCTCAAAAATGTGGAAACCAAATAGCTTCAGATAATTCCATATTCCTTGCCATCAGAATTCTATCTGAACTCAGTAGATTTTGGTAGTGAGGATTATAGCTCTTTGGCTGCAATATGTTTCCATTTTCTGTTGTTACATATCAAACTACCCCGAAACACAGTGGTTAAAACAACAATCCTTTACTTGCTTTTGCTTCTGCAGTTGGGGAGGGCTCAGGGAACACAGCTCTGCCCTGTTCCATGAGTTGTCTATTGGAGCTGGAACATTCCAGAAGGCTTCTTCATTCACATGCCTGGAGCTTGGGCTGGGATGGCTAGACCAGCTGGGGCCAGGATGGGCATCTCTTTCCCTGTGTTCTTTCCACATGTCTTGGCTCAGGCTTCCTCACAGTATGGCAGCTTCGAGTAGTGAAACTTCTTACATGGCACCTGGCTTCCCTCAGAATACACAAGATCGCCTGGTGTTCTTAATGCCTGGACGTAGAAGTCCCAAATGCCATTAATGCCTGATTCATTGGCTAAAGCAGTCACAGGACCAGCCCCAATTCAAGGGGAGGGGAATTAGGATACACCTCTTGATTGGGCAGTCTCAAGGGCCCACTGCAAAAGAGCATGTGGGCTGGGAGAGGTTGTTGTGGCCTTTTTCGGAAACACAATCTACTGCAACTGCATAATTGAAATCCTCTCAGGACAGGTTGAGAACAAAGAAGAGAATTCATTATAAGCATGTGGGGTGCCTCAGAGAACCCCATGCCAGGAATTAGAGCCTAGGGAAGGTATGTATTTGCAAAACCCATCAGAAACCCAAGCTGCTTCTCTCTTGGCCTCCCTGGATGTGGGGGATTGAATTGTGCACCCCAATTTAGGCATGTTTTCAGTCTTGATCTGCATTTCTGTGGGCGTGAACCCATTGTGAATAGGAGCTCTTGAAGATGTTGTTTTAAAGTGTGGCTCAATTGAATGAGATTGGGTCTTAATCCAGATTACTGGAGTCCTTTATAAGCATAAGAAATGCACACATGGTGAGAAAAAGCCACGGGGAGGAGCTGGAAGCCGGAATCCTAAAGAGAAAGGAGAGCACATCGCCATGGCACACGAGGCAGAGATGCAAGCCAAGGGGCCCTGAGGACTGTGGCAAGCGAGAATGCCACCAGCCCCGGGAGGAAGCAAGCCTTCCAGACTTGAAATCCCTGCGCCAGTAGATTCCTGTTGTTTAGCCAACCCACCATGTGGTATTTGTCTTAGCAGCCTGGAGACCAAGCCTCTGAGAGACCATAGTCTCTCTTAGGCTTCGTTCTGCTCTCCCTGCAGGCTGGTTTTCTGTGCTTCTCACTGTTCATGGACTGCCGCAGGTCCCCACCTACCCCACGTTTTCCTGAATCCCAATTCCAAACTCCAGAGAATCTGGTTGGTCCAGGCTAGGTCAAGTATTGTCCCAAATACAGAAAGTGAGGCTCAGAGACTTTAAATGAGTTGTCCAGAGCTGGTGAGCGGCAGAGCTAGGATCTGGCTGAGAGCCAAGGCTCCATCCAGGCTGCCTCTGAGTGCTCACATCCCCTTCCCCCTCCCTCCCTCACCCTGTCAAGCATGGACTTCCAGGGCCCAGTGTACTGGACAGGACCACCAGCCTCCTATCAGTCAGCACCCTCCTTTGTTACCTGCTTTGTGGGGTGTGGGGGTGGGTGACATCCTGCCACATGGGTGGAGGGAAACCTAGAGGTGTAATTTATCCAGCCTGCAGGGCTTCAATCAGCCTGGGTGGGCTTTCTGCCTTGCTGCTCCAAGCTGAGAACGTGGAGCTTCCGAGGCCCCGTGTGGAAGTCTCAGGTCTCCTAGGTGAAGGCAATCCATCTTGCTGTGGGCTCTGATGACAAGGCTCCTTATACCTCCCTGGGGAAGGCAGATTGGAGGTCTGGCTGCTCTGCTGGAATGGGACTCCCTAGGGCCACCTGTGACCTACAGCTTGTGCAAAAACCTGGCTTGTGGCCCACAGGCACCTATATGGCTTTCCCGGCCCTACTCAGGCCTGGCAGGCCTCAGGAGACCCCCGTTCTACAGGTCCCCGGACCATTTATCCCCTCTGCAGGGCTTTGGCTAGTGTCATTCCATAGCCTGGAATAGCCCACCTCCAGCTCTACCTAAGGATACCCTCCCCACCCTCCAAGGCTCAGAACAAAGGCCACTTCCTCCCTGACGCCTTCTTCAGACTCCCCTGAGAGCTCTTTCTACCTCTATTTGGACATCTTTCTCCTTTTGACACGGGTCACTGGTATTTGGACACAGGCAGCAAGGCATACCCTTATCCTGCATTATTTATTCATTCAACAGCTATTTATTGAGTGCTTGTGAGGTGTCAGGCTCTGCTCTGGCTCTGGGGAAGAGAAGAGATAAAATCCCCTGCCCTCACAGAGCCAAGGTCCTGCTGCGGGAGGTAAGCAATGAACAAGATGAGTAAGTCAGATGCTTCTTAGTAAAGAGATGGAGACAGGTGCTAGGGGGTAAAATAAAGCAGGGCACAGGGTTATAGTGCTAGGGCTGGGGCAGGATGGTGGAGTTTAAAAGGGAGCAAGGGAAGGCCTCGTTGAAAAGGGGACATTTAAACAAGGACTTGAAGTGGTGAGGGAGTGAGCCATGAGTCTGTCTGGTGGAAGAACCTGGCACAGAGCAGGTGCTAAGGGCTTGGGGCCAGAGCATGCCTGGTATGGTTGAGGTAAAGGGTGGCAAGAGCAGAGTAAACAAGGGCGGGGGGAGTAGAAGATAGGGCCAGTGAAGAAACGAAGCAAGGTCATATGAGGCCCCGTGGGCCATTGTAAGACCTTTGACTTTTACCGTGAATAAATTGGGGAGATACTGAAGTGTTGCCACTGTTATCATACGATCATTAATAAAGTACATGAGAAGAGACCATGAAATTAATAAATGTTTATAATAATCATTAATATTATTTTTAGTCCTTCCTATAAGCCAATCCCTGTGTTAATTATCCACAACCACCTAATGAGTTGGTACTGCCATTATCTCCATTTTACAAATGAGGAAATTGAGACTCAGGGAGGTTTAGTAACTTGCCCAAGGTCAAGCAGCTAGCAAGTCATAGGTAAGGAATTTGAAACTAGGTAACTTGACTCCAGAGCTACATTCTGGACTACCAATTACACTGCTTTGAATTAATTTAAAAATATTCATGGAATCCCAACCAGATGTCACACTGATGTTCAGGTCCAAGATGAGAGAATGTAGTGCATGCCCTGACCTTACTAGCATCTACCCATCCACCCATCCACCCATTCACCCCACCCACTCATCTATCCATCTACTCTTTCTCCCTCCCTCCTTCCTTCCCTTCCTTTCTCCATCCTTCTCTCCTTTCCTCCCTCCCAGCCATCCATCTACTCCCCACCCAAACATCCATTCATTCACTCTTCACTCCTTCCCTCTATTCATCCATCCATCCCTCCCTCCTCCCTCCATCCCTCCCTCCCTCCCTCCCTCCCCTCTTCCCTCCTTCCTTCTTCTTCCTCCTTCCTCTTTTTCTATCCCCCTCCCTCCATCTAGTCACCCACACACTTACGCATCCATTCAGCATTCACTGAGGCTTCCTTTATGCCTGGACTCATGAAACCAGTTGTTTCCTGTTGTCATTTTCTTTTTCAGTAGAGGACAGCAGAAACTGGAGAGGAGCCTCAGATTCCACTCCAGCCCTACCCTAACCAGCCTTGTGACTTCTCTGGGCCTCAGTTTCTCTGTCTGTCTCCAGTTTCCTGCCTACTGTGAGGCGCTCTGACTTTAAGACATGCTTATCTGTGGCTGGAGGATAAGCCCCCAGGGCTGCTTTGCTGCCTGTACGTGGTACCTGGGGAGGACCCCAGCTGCATATGTGGCTCAGTCTCCTTTTGGAGGCCCAGGTGGGAGGTGGCACTTTGTTGTGCCCAACAGAGAACTCCTTGTTCTGCCCTGTGTGTGGGGAAGTATGAGCATGTTCCCTACCACCTTCCTTTTGTGTGAGCCCTGGGTGAGAGGACCAAGCCTGATGTCCTAGAAACCAGGCACAGCATGGAGAGGAGCTTCACTTCCACCCTTCTCCCCATCCATGCCTGGACTGCTCAGCCCTGCCCAGGGGCTGATGGGGGTGTGGGGCTTCCCACCTTAGCAGAGATGGAGCCTGGAGGGGGTGGTAGGGGCTGCCTCTCACCCCAGTGGGAGTCCTGCCTGCTGGAGACAGAATTATGGATTTATGAAAGAAGGAAGAGATATGCCCTGACCTCCCAGCCCAGCTCACTGCCCTGCCCTTCAAAGCCCTGCTCACTCTTTGGAGAAGTTCAGTATGAGACAGCCAGAAGGGTAAGGAAGGATCACACATATCCAGACATACACACCTAGATGTGCATGCACACACATGCACAGGTGCACATACAGCAGCTCTGAACCAGTCCATGCCTTTTGATCTTTCCTTGTCCATCCCTCCTGCCCCTCCTTCTGCCCTTGGCTTGGTCATCTCTTCTCTGCACAGAAATAATCTCTCAGGCCTCTGGTCATCCCAAAGATGTGCATGTCCTAATCCCTGGAGCCTGTTAGGTTACATGGCAGAGGCAAATGAAGGAGGCAGATGGAATTAAGGTTGCTAACCAAGGGACCTTAAAATAGGGAGACCATCCTGGATTTTCTGGGTGGACCCAATGTAATCCAAAGGGTCCTTGTCAGCGGATGAGGGAGAAGTCGAGAGATGGTGGAGAGAGGACTCTGCCCAATGTTGTTGGCTTTGAAGATGGAGGAAGGGGCCATGAGCCAAGGAATGTGGGCGACCTCTAGAAGCTGGAAGAGGCCAGGAGATGGATTCTCCTCCAGTGTCCAGAGGCAACGCAGCCCTGCCAACCTCTTGATTTTAGCCCAGTGAGACCCATTTTGGATTTCTGGCCTCCAGAACAGTAAGATAATACGTTTGTGATGTTTTAATCCACTGAGTTTGAGGGAATTTGTTACAGCTGCAAGAGAAAACTCATACAACCAAATCACTTGTTGGTCCCTCTCTCCCTTGTCACTCTGTCTCATATCACCATTCCCTGATGACTGGCTGCAGAGCCATTGTTATTATTTTTCAATTGTGGTAATATATATTTATATCAGAAAATTTGCCATTCTCACTATTTTTAAGTGAACAATTCATTGGCATTAATTACTTTAATTATATTTACAAATGTTGTGCTACCATCACCATCTTCTATTACTAACATCCTTTCATCATCCAAAACAGAAACTCTTTACCTTTTAAGAATAACTCAGTATTCTCCCTCCCCACAGCCCCTAGTAACCTGAAATCTACTTTCTGTCTCATAAATCTGCTTATTCTAGACATCATGTAAGTAGAATTATACAATATCTGTCCTTTTGTGTCTGGTTTATTTCACTTAGCTTAATGTTCTCAAGGTTCATCCACATTGTAATATGCACCAGAAGTTCATTCTTTCTTATGGCTGAATAATATTCCACTGTATGGATGTACCACATTTTGTTCATCCATCCATCGATGGATGTGTGGGTTGTTTCCACTTTTTGTGCAGGGATATTTTTATCCAGTTAGTAGACAACCTGTGAAGCCACAATAGTGGCTCTGGCTAGCTGTGTGACCCTGGCAACACCCTTTCCCTCTCTGATTCTCCATCCTCCCATGCAAAAGTAGGAGCTGGGTGAAAGGCCCTTCAGACCAACATCTCAGGGTCCTAGAGTTCCCTTGAAGGAGGGGTTGGCATGCTGGAGGAGGGGAGTCTGGTGCCACCAGAGCAATAGGCCAGGCTGGGACCTGTCTCACAACAGCCTCGTCCTTGGGGAACGGTCACTCCAGTGTCAGAGGCCACCAGGGATGCCCTCTCCTGCCTCCAGACAAACTCCCTTGAAGCTGGGCTGGGTGACTGCTGGCTGTGAGCCTGTGGGGTGCTGTCATTAAAAGTGGGCAAACTTTGGGGCTCAACTCAGGCTACAAAGACTTAGATGGTCAAAATCCTTCAGAAGACCAGGAAATGCCCCTGAGCCATGTTCCCTTTCTCTCCTGCCTCTACCTCCCTGCAGCAGAGGCTGGGCTAGCAGTCCCCGGCTTGGGCCTTACCGACACCTGCATGTCTTTGCCTGGGGGCTTCTACTGGCAGCCAGAGCCCACTCCTCAGCATGGCAGGCCACTGGCCAGAGGTTTGAAGGCCTCTGGAGCTGCCCTCTGCCTACGACTGGCCCGGCCTCGCCCCGCAGGTGGTAGCTGGGAGGAGGGGCTGCCCCAGCAGGCTGAAGCACCAAGGCCTACTGTTTGCTGGCTTCCTTCCCTACACCCGCAGGCTGTTTGCTGGGATCACAGTAAACCGTTCTCCCTCGTATCCTTACCTGAGCTCAGCTTGCGGGGAGTGGAAGCGAAGGCTAATTCCCGCGCTGCCACCCACTGGCTGCTGGGAGTCCCTTCCCTCCTGGTGGTGTGGGACTGTTGGTTGCCTGCCTGCCCCGCCCTCCCTGGCACCTACCAGCCCAGGCTGGAATGGAGAGGGTTTGCCTGGCTCTGCAGGGCTGAGGGCAGGGGCTCTGTTGACAGCAGAGACCACCTTTCTCTGCCTAGGGCCTGCACAGCTTCGGGGACTCAGGCCGGCAAGCCATCCTCCTCTGAGGTGGTGAATGAACTTTTTTGCCCAATTCAGCCTCCTGGGAAGGAGAGGGGAGGGGAACAGGAGGAAGGGAATAGTAGCTCCAGGAAGCCTGGCCTCAGGCCTACGACCAGCAGGGCAGGGAGGTCTGAGAAGCTAAGAAGGGTCAATGCAGGTGTGGCTTTGTGCAGGGAGACCCTCTCCCCTCCCAGAAGTCAGGGTTACCAACTCCAGCCCTGATACCCTTCCTGTCTGTTTCAGGATAGCATTTAAACCCCTCTAGACCCTTTGCCCTCATCTGGTCCCATCTTCCATCCTGCCCCATTCCTTCTCCATTCTTTACCTGATTCTCCCCAGATACATACCGTATTTCCCACTTTTGGGTCCAGGGGCAGAGAGGATTCAGGGTTGTGAGAGAACAGCACATGCAAAGGCCCAAAAGTGAGGATGAGCATGGAGAACCCAGAGACCATCAGGCTACAGGGCTCAGCATGCTACACTGGGAGGTTTGGAATGGTGAAAGCAATGGGGAGCCACAGAGGGCTTTAGATAGGGGGAGGAGAGTCTCAAATCCTTGTCCCATCATCCTGGAGTCAGAACCAGACCCTCAGGGACTGTGGTGGGCTCTCTGCATGAGGGGAGGCCCACAGAAGGAAGAGTGTTGAGGTTTTTCTGAACGACAGGAACAATGGACACCTTCAGCTCCCAGAGAAGAATGTTCTGGGCCTGCCTGGCTTGGATGTGAAAGCACAGGTACAAAACTGGATGCCTTTTTGTGGAGTCTCACTGGGGGAGAGGGACGATCCATAACTTTTGCTCCAAAACTGGGAGCTGGATTAAAAACTGGTAACTCAGGAGAACCAGCCTCTGGTTGAGGGTCTGTGGGCCAGAAACCTCTGACAGGAGGCCCTGTCCCAAGGTCCCTAAGAGCAGGAGATCCAGAGTCAGAGACTGGGAAATCATGTCCTCACTCTATGGTTTACTAGCTGTGTGACCTTGGGCAAGTTACTTAACATCTCTGTACCACTTTCTTGTCTATAAAATGGAATTATAATGGTATCTACCCATGGCATTGTGATGAGTCCTAAGAACAGACCACAGTAAGGCCTCCATAAAGGTTACTCTTTATTTTCCCTTTGGCAATGTGATGGTTAGGCTAATGTGTCAACTCAGCCAGGTAATGGTGCCCAGTTGTCTGGTCAAGCAAGCCCTGGGTTAATTGTAATACAAGGACATTTCATGTACTTTAATCATCAGTGAGTTGATTGCATAGATGGCTGGTTATATCTACAATCAACCAAGGAGATTGCCATTAGCAATGAGTGACGTCTCATCCCATTATTTGAAGGCCTTAAGTGGGGAAGTGATTTCAGCATTCAGAGAGAGTATTCCCATCTCTACTTCGGACAGCTGTCTCCTGGGAACTCATCAAGGACCTTCATTGGAGCTCCTGGTTTGCAGCCTGCCCTGCGGAATTTGAACTTGTGCATCCCCTCGTTCGCATGAGAGAATTTTATAAAATCTCATACTATTTTCAGATATCTCCTGTTGGTTCTGTTTCCCTAGAAAACCTGACTAATACAGGCAGGCTGCAGTGATTCTCAGACTTCTTCCTTGGAAAGGCTTTCCTGGTTCCACTGATTGACTTGGAGCCCCTCTGCAAAAGACCCCCGTGAAAGGCTTTGCATGAAAGCTCTCCTCTTCCTTTTCTGGCCCCTGCACCCACCCAGCTCAGCCCAGGGATTGTCAATGGCTCCCAGCTTTGACAGAGGGACCTGCACATGCAAAGGCATGGAGGTGAGAGCTGGTTTGACCCATTAACTGTGGGAACCGAGGGTCCCCAGGACTGACATTGGAGTGGGGGTGGGGGACAGATCCTCCCTGTGTGGGATGTTCCGCGTCCCTTGCCCTGCTCACTAATGCCAGTAGCACGCCCCAGGCGTTTTGATCATGAGAAGTGCCCAGTAGCCGGAGCAGTGCCCTCTCCAGTTGGGAACCACTGAGGGGAACTATAACCGGTGGAATTGGGTAGTGGCTAGATGTGTGGAGGAGTGATGGGAGCAGGAGTCGGAGGGGCGAGCTGGGGGCCTCAGGAGCCAGGTAAGGGGGTGCAGCCAGCTTCACCTCCCACGCCTCAGGGCTGTGCGTGTCTGCTTCTCCTTCTCCCCTCCCAGAGCTGCTCTGTCCAGCCCCCTCCCTTCCTCCCCTCCCTCCCCTTCTACTGCCACTGAGTGTTCTTGTATTGGCTGTCAGGGGACAGCAAATAGCACAAGGACACCCAGGAGGCTGGCAACATTTCTACCTTTTGGATTTTGTTACCTGTTTATGTGTGACCTATTTAAATTTAATGTTTTTTAAAAAATAATTTTAAATCACAGAAGAGTTGAAAGTTAAAAGAACTCCTATATACTTTTCACTGGGATTCATCTTTTTGTTAATGTTTTGTCATAAATGTGGTATCATTCGCGGGCTTACTCTTTCCCCCTGTATACATTATGCCCTGTCCTGGGGTGGGGGCCTGGACCCCGTGGACTCTCACAGGCTCCTTTGGAGCCCAGACTCCTGGTCGTGTTCACCCCAATGGCCCTTTCTCCCCGAGAAAAATGGCTGTCAAGGGCTGACAAGTTTGGGATTTCAGATGGTTTCCCAGTTACCCGAAGCAGGGCTCAGCCTGGTGTCTGTTGATATTTTTAGGTTGCATAATGTAATTCCACCTTTGGAATTTGCATATCTTTTTTTTTTTTT
>JAQZBX010100751.1:0-11331 GCA_029593785.1 Cabassous unicinctus | reverse complement strand
GGGCAATTCTCTGTGTCTGTTTCCTGCCCTCTCTTCTCATCCTTCTCCTCCAGTCTTCACTGGGATTCGATCCTGGGAATCTCCGATGTGGGAGAGAGGTGTTCTGCCACCTGTGCCACCTCAGTTCCTGGTTTTTGATGTGTCTCATCTTGGCTCTCCCCTGTGTCTCTCTCCTGTTATGTCATCATCTTGCTACATGGCTCAGTGGGGCCTGGCAGCACACCTGTGTGTGCAGGGCCCAGTGGCACACGTACCTTCTATATATTTTTTTATTTTGCCGGGAGGTCCCAGGGATCAAACCCAGGTCCCTCCATATGGCAGATGAAAGCCCAACCATTTGAGCCATGTCTGCCATTCTTTTCTATCTCTGTTCACTTTTTGTGTCTTTCACTCCCATGAGCGCTACTATTTTTAAATCCAAGATTTCAAATTTTTCTTTGTATGGCATGTAATTTTTTACTGATGTCTAGGCATCTGATTCTGATGCTGAGTTTATGCTGATGTTCCGTTTCTCTATCTTGCCTAGGGATTTACTGTTAAGTTACTCTGCGCTACCACTGTCCTTTGACTCTTGGTTCAACTTGTTCTAGATATTTGGAATTACCTCTGTTTAACTGCTCAAACCAGGGCTAAGGACCCAGTAATGGGATTAGGCCAGTTTCCAAGGGCCTTGGAGAGGGTGACAGTAAAGACTCCAGCTTGCCTTTTTAATTTATTTCTTATTATTTTTCTTTTTTCTTGCACTTTTCTGGTCTGGCCAGCATATGGCACTCCTTGGCAGGCCTCTCAGCTCAGACTCCAGGTGCTAGGGTGAAATGTATGCAGAGTAATTCTTCAAGTGGGTGGGTGGTGCAGAAGCAATGACCTCAGGTCTGGCCAAGCCTCACAAACTTTCTCAGAGGTTGTTCTCTACCTTTGGCTGGCCACATCCTCCCTCCCTCTGCCTCCTAAGCAACCAGTCCAGGGCAGTTGGAAGAGTGTTTGAGAAAGCAAATTATCTTTAGCTCCCTGCTGGCTCTTAGTGCAAACAATGTCATGGCCCCACCCGGCCTGGAAGTATGGGTCCCCTCCAATGACACAGACCAAGTTTGCTGGCTAAAATCTCAATTTGCTGTAGGTTGTGTCTCTCCCTATCCTCTTTCTTGGGGAAGAGGATCCCTGCAACCCCCTCAGTGTGCAGCCACTGCAGTCTATAGCCACTGCAGTCCACAGACTATTTGCTCCATCCATGAGGTGAAGGGCACCCGCTGCTGGTTTTGCAGCTCTACTCAGGGGATTTTTTTCAGCCAGCTGAGACTCCTTTCCTTCTCTTCTCACTCTTCTGGGTGGTGTTCCATCTTCCCTTGGTGTTCAGAGCAGCCCTCTGGACAGTCTTTGTCTGTCCTCTAGCTATATTTTCTGGTAGAGAAGTGATTCCTCTGCCTCTCTAATCCTCCATTTCCCCAGAAATCCAGTTCCTGTCTTTAAAAAAAAATTTTTTTTTTTGGTGTAGGGACTGAGTCTTGGAGCTCCCTACACCACTATATTCCCTGGAAGTCTCTATCTAAGATCCTTTTTGAGTTATTTTTTTGTATAATGAATGAGGTTTAGGTGAAGGTTCATTCTTTTGCCTACGAATTGAATGTCCAGTTGTTCCAACACCATGCATTAAAAGGTCTGATTTACCATTGAAATGCTTTTGCAACTTTATAAAAAATGAAATGCCCACAATAGTGGATCTATTTCTGCCCTCTGTATTATGTTATATGTCTGTTCCTCCCCAATATCACAATATGTTCATTACTGTAACTCTATGTTAAGTCTTGAAATCAGATGACATGACTCCTCTCAATTTATTATTTTTCAAAATTGCCTTAGGTATTTTGGTTCCTGTCCCCTTCCCTTTCCACATATATTTTTGAATCAAATTGATTATATCCACAAAAAAATCCTGACTGGTATTGAACGAAATCTACAGATCAATTTTAGGAGAACTGACATCTTTAATCAGTTGACACTTCTGTTCCATGAAAACATCTCTTTCAATTTACATAGGTCTTCTTTGCTTTCTTTCATCAGCACTTTACAATTTTCGCCATACATGTTCTGCACATGATTTATTAGATTTATACAGAAGCTTTCCATTTTGGGAGCTATTATAATTAGCATTTTAAAGTTTTAATTTCCTTGTACATTGCCAAAATATAGAAATACAACTAATTTTTGTGTATTGATCTTGTGTTCTATGGTCTTACTAGACAAACATATTAGTTCTAAGGAGTTTTTGTTTTTTTGTGGTTTTTTGGTAAATTCTTTCAGACTGTCTACACATATAATCATGACATCTGCAATTATAACATTTTATTTTTTCCTTTATAATCTGCATCCATTTTAGTAATTTATTATTTTATTTATTTGGCTTTAATGTATAGACTAAGACTTTCAGTACAATGTTGAATAGGATTGGTGAGAGTGGATATACTTGCCTTGTTCCTAATCTTAATGGGGTAGTAGTATCCAGTCTTTCACCATTAAATAAGATGCTACGTGTAAATTTTTATAGACACTCATAATGAGGTTGAAGGAGGTCCCATGTATTATTGTTTTTTGGTCATTTTTTTCATGAATGAACATTGAATTTCTTCTTAATATGGTGGATTACATTGATTTATTTTTTCACGTATTGAACAGTCTTGCCTTTCCAGGATGAACCCCACTTAGTTATGCTGTATTATTCCTTTTATATATTTCTGGATTGAATTTATTAAGGATATTTGAGTCTATGTTTATGAAAAATATTGGTCTGTAGTTCTCTTTTTTATACTGTCTTTGATTGGTTTGGTATCAGAGTACAGAGTAAAGCTACTTTCATGAAATGAATTGAAAAGTGATCGTTCTTTTATTTTCTGGAAGAGATTGTGTAGAATTGGTGTTAATTCTTCTTCAAATGTTTGATAGAATTGATTGTAAAACATCTGGGAATGGAGATTTCTTTTTTAGAAGATTTTAAACTGTAATTCCAGTATTTTTCATTAGTTATAGGACTTTCCAGGTTATCTATTTTATCTTAGGTCAAGTTTGTTAGTTTGTAGTTTTCAAGACTTTGTCCATGTCATCAAGTTTTCAAATATAAGTGCATGAGTAAACAATGCCTCAAGCAGGGGTGCTCCAGAGGGCTCTAGAGATACCTAGACACTATAGACAAGGCAGAGAATCTCAGGAATTTGGCGCCCTGTCAATGGGCCTTACCTTGGAATATATGTTCCCTAATGTAACAGAATTAGACTCATATATAATTTCCCTACACATGGCTCTTCTGCCTCTTTTATTTGAGCCTATAATTAGCACTATATTTGTTAAATATATGTCTCAGAGACTTAAATCTTCTGTCTGCTCCTATGCTGGTTGAGCCCTGAATCTCAGCAGAGGTGCAACACCTACTCTCCAGTTCATCTGACTCAACCAAGACAACTAACAAAAGGATGATGATGGACAATGCCCATCCCAAAAAACAGAGGGTATCTACAACAGTTCTATCCATCTGCCCCATGGGATCTAAGCCCCCTCTCAATCAGAAGCAAAGTGGGCATCATCATCCCATAATCCTCAAGAATGAGGAATGAACAAGAATAAGGGGGGAATGCAGCCATGGACTAAAGAAGACTCATTATTATTCTAGCAATGGAAGAACTTGTAACATTGATATAAAGGCAGTGGTCACCAGCGGTTCTGACGGGAAGGAGAGGGAAGACTAAGTGTAACATGGGGCATTTTTTGGACATTGGAATTGTTCTGAATGACATTGAAATGACAGATACAGACCATTATACATTTTGTCAAAACCTATAAAGTTGTGCAGGGCACAGGCCATTATACATTTTGTCAAAACCTATAAAGTTGTGCAGGGCAGAGTGTAAACTATAATGTAAACTATAGTCCACAGTTAGTGGCAATGCTTCAATATGTGTTCATCAATTGTAACAAATATACTACACTAATGAAAGATGTTGTTAATGTGGGAAAGTGTGTGGGGGTTGGGGCATATAGGAATCCCCTATATATTTTTTATCTAACATTTATGTAATCTAAAGCTTCTTTAAAAAATTTAAAAATGTTACTACTAACTATAGGCCA
The DNA here is from genome assembly GCA_029593785.1 of Cabassous unicinctus. Taxonomy (NCBI): domain Eukaryota; kingdom Metazoa; phylum Chordata; class Mammalia; order Cingulata; family Chlamyphoridae; genus Cabassous; species Cabassous unicinctus. The sequence goes on along the minus strand of JAQZBX010100751.1, from coordinate 7,218 downwards.
TAGCTTACATTTGGTATATTTTTCCATACATGTCCCTAATATTAACACCATGTATTAGTATTGTACATTTGCTATAGTTCATGAGAGAACATTCTCATATTGGTACTATTAACCACACTCCATCATCCACCACATGGTTCACTGTGTTATACAGTACCATGCCTTGTACAATGCATCCAAAGTGTAAACATATTGGCTCTCACTTTCATCACAGAGTTGTGCAGTCATTACCTCAGTAAATTTTTGAACATTCTCTAGTCCAAAAGAAAAAATCCCATATCCCACTATTTTTGACTCTTAGCATTGATATCGTACTTTCTTTGACATTGATGCAAGAATATTACAACATTGTTGTTAACTATAGTCCATAAGTTACATTAATTGTACTTTTCCCATGCATTACTATATTCTTACCACCTTGTAATAGTGATGTACATTTGCTCTAGTTCATTCTTGTGTTTGTACTATTAACTACAAACCTCATCCACTATCGGGTTCACTATGTTATGCAGTCCCTAGATTATTCTCTAGCTTTCTTTCCATTGACATTTACATCCCTATATTACCCCTTTCAGCCACAATCACGTTTATAAAATAGCTATCTTAGTTATACTCACAATAATGTGCTACCATCAACTCTATCCATTTCCACACTTTTACAGTAAAACTAATTACAAATTCCACACACATTAAGCATCAGTACCCCTCCTCAGCCCTCATCTTATCTCCTAATAAACTATACTCTAGATTTGAACTCCATGCATTTATTCTTTGTATTTAATTGCATACGAGTGAGACCATACAATGCTTGTCCTTTTGTGTCTGGCTTATTTCACTCAGTGTAATGTACTTAAGTTTCATCCATGATGTCATATGTGACCCAATTCATTTCTTCTTACAGCAGTGTTGTATTCCATCATATGTGTATACCACGTTTTGTTTATCTTTTCATCATATGATGGACCCTTGGGGTTTTTCCATCTTTTGGCAATTGTGAATAATGCCGCTATGAACGTCAGCGTGCATATGTCTGTTTGTGTCCCTGTTTTCAGTTCTTCTGCATAGATTCGTGTAGAAGGATTGCCAGATCGTATGTCAGTTCTATATTTAGCTTCCAGAAGAACCACCAAACTGTCTTCCACAGAGGCTTCACCATTCTACATTCCCACCAACAGTGACAAGCACTTGTAATTTTCTTTTTCTTTTTTTTTTTAATAATGGCAATTGTATGAGTTGTGAGATGATATCTCATTGGAGTTTTGATTTGCATTTCCCTAATAGCTAGTGAAATTGAATGTATTTCCTGTGCATTTCTGCCATTTGTATTTCCTCTTTGGAAAAATGTCTAAGTCTTTTGCCTATTTTTTTTTATTTTAATAATTAAAAAAAATTTTTTTAAAGATACTTAGATTGCATAAATGTTACACAAAAATTGTAGGGATTCCCATGTGCCCCACCTCCCACTCCTCTCACAACCTCCCACATAAACATCCTTCATTAGAGAGGCACATCACCTGCAATAGATATACACATCTTGAGGCTTTGCCACTAAGCATGGATATAGCTCACATTGTAGACCACACTCTCTCCCACACAGTTCTGCATGTTATATGATGATATAAAATGGCCTATATCTGTCATTGCAGCATCACTCAGGACAATTCCCAAGTCCTGAAAAAGCCCCTGTATTACAACTGCTTTTCCCTCTCCCTGCCCCCAAAGCATCCGGTGGCCACTGGCTCCATATTAATGTTGTAATTACTTCCATTTTTTGCCTATTTTTAAATTGGATTTTTTGCCCTTTTATCATTGAGTTGTATGATTTCTTTATAGTATGGAAATCAAACCATTATCGAATATGTGGCTTTCAAATATTTTCTCCCATTTGTTGGGTTGCCTTTTCATCTTCTTGACAAAGTCTTTTGAGGCAAAAAAAAAAAATGCTTAAAAAGTGTTTGAGGAGGTCCCATTTATCCATTTTTTCTTTCATTGCTCGTGCTTTGGGTATAAGGTTTAAGAAACCACCACCTACCACCAGGTCTTAAAAATGTAACCCCATATTTTCTTCTGGAAGTTGTATGGTTCTAGCTTTTATTATTAGGTCTTTGATCCATTTTGAGTTAATTTCTGCATAAGGTGTGAGAGAGGGGTCCTCTTTCTTTCTTTTGAATATGGAAATACAGTTCTCTTAGCACCATTTGTTGAATAGACTTTTTGCCCCAGCTGGGTGGGCTTGAAAGCCTTGTCAAAATTCACTTGACTATAGATGTAAGGGTCTGTTTTTGAACAATATGTTCAGACCCATTGGACTATATGTCTATCTTTATGTGAGTACACTCCTGTTTTTAACACTGTAGGTAGTAATATGACTTGAAATCCATAAGTGAGAGTCCTGCAACTTCGTTCTTCATATTTAAGATGTTTCTGGCTATTTGCGGCCTTTTATCTTTCCATATAAATTTGATAATTGGGGTTTTCATTTCTTTAAAAAAGGCTGTTGGAATTTTTATTGGGATTTCATTGAATCTGCATATCAATTTGGGTAGAATTGACATCTTAATGATATTTAGTGTTCCAATCCATGAACACAAGTATTCTCACATTTATTTAGGTCTTCTTTGATTTCTTTTACCAATGCATTGTAATTTTCTGAGTTCAAGTCCTTTACATCCTTGGTTAAGTTTATTCCTAAATATATTATTATTTTTGTCACTACTGTAAGTGGAATTTTTTACCCTGACTTCCTCCTCAGATTGCTCATTACTACTGTATAGAAACACTACTGATTTTTGCATATTAATCTTGTATCCTGACACTCTGCTGACCTCTTTATTAGCGCTAGTAGCATTGTTGTAGATTTTTCAGGACTTTATAGGTATAGGATCATATCATCTGTGAAAAGTGAAAATTTTACTTCTTCCTTTCCAATTTAGAAGCCTTTTATTTCCTTATCTTGCCTGATTGCTCTAGCCAGCACCTCTAACATCATATTGAACGGCAGTGGTGACAGTGGGCATCCTTGTCTTGTTCTTGATCTCAACAGGAAAGCTTTCAGTCTTTCACCATTGAGTACAATGTTAGCTGTGGGTTTTTCATATATGCCCTTTATCATGTTGAGAAAGTTTCCTTCGATTCCTATCTTTCAGAGTATTTTTATCATGAAAGAATGCTGTATTTGTCAAATGCTTTTTCTGCATAACACGAGATGGTCTTGTGATTTTCTTCTTTGATTTATTAATGTGATGTATCACACTGATTGATTTTCTTGTGTTGAACCACACTTGCATGCCTGGGATAAAACACACTTGATCATGATGAATAATTTTTTTAATGTGTTGTAGGATTTGATTAATGAGTATTTTGTTGAGTATTTTTGCATTTATGTTCATTAAGGAAATGGGTCTATAATTTTCTTTTTCATAATATGTTTATCTGGCTTTGGTATTAGGGTGATGTTGGCTTCATAGAAAGAGTTTTTAGCATTCCTTACTGTTCAATTTTTGGGGAGTTTGAATAATATTGGTATTAAATCTTCTCTGAATGCTTGGTAGAATTCGCCTGTGAAGCCATCTGGTCCAGGGCTTTTAATTTGGGGATGTTTTTGATGTCTGTTCAATCTCTTAACTTGTGATAGGTTTGATGAGTTCTTCTATTTTTTCTAGGGTCAGTGTAGGTTGTTTTTATGTTCCTAAGAACGTGTCCATTTCATCTACATTGTCTTGTTTGTTGGTGTACAATTGTTCATAGTATCCTCTTATGTTCTTTTTTATTTCTGGGAGGGTCAGTAGTAATATCCCTGCTCTCATTTCTGATTTTCTTTATTTGCATCATCTCTCGTTTATTCTTTGTCAGTATAGCTAAGTGTTTGTCAATTCTGTTTATCTTCTCGAAGACAAACTTTTGGTTTTGTTAATTCTCTCTATTGTTTTGTTCTCAATTTCATTTATTTCCACTCTAATCTTTGTTAATTTCATTCCTTCTGTTTGCTTTGGGAATAGCTTGCTATTCTTTTTCTAGTTCTTCCTGCTGTGTAGTTAGGTCATTGATTTTAGCTTGTTCTTCTTTTTAAATGCAAAAATTGATGTCTATAAATTTCCTGCTCAACACTGCCTTGGCTGCATCCCATAGGTTTTGATAGGATGTGTTCTTGTCTTCATTCGTCTCAAGGTGTTTACTGAATTCTCTTGCAATTTCTTCTGTGACCTACTGATTATTTAAGAGTGTGGTGTTTAATCTCAATATATTTGTGAATTTCCCCTTTTCTGCTTATTGTTGATTTTCAGCTTCATTCCATTACGATCAGAGAAAATGCTTTGTATAATTACAGTCATTTTAAATTTACTGAGCTCTGTTTTGTGACCCAATATATGGTCTTTCTTGGAGAAAGATTCATGAGCCCTTGAGAAGAATGTATACCCTGTGGTTTTGGGGTGCAATGTTTTAATGTTCTAATGAACTAAGCCTATTAGGTTTAGTTCATTTATCATATTCTTCTTCTCTCTCTTTTTGACCCTCTGCCCATATGTTCTATCCAATTATGATAGTGGTGTATTGAAGTCTCCAACTATTGTTATTGACAGATCTATTTCTCCCTTCAGTTTAGCCAGTGTTTGCCTCATGTATTTTGTGGCACCCTGAGTAGGTGCATATACATTTATGATTGTTATTTCTTCCTGCTGAATTGCCCTTTTATTAATATATAATGTCCTTCCTTGGTTCTAATAGCAGCTTTGCTTTTACAGTCTATATCATCCAATGTAAGCATAGTTACCCCAGCTATTTTTTGGTTACTGTATGTGTGGAATATCTTTTTCCAACCTTTCACTTTCAATCTATTTGTATCCTTGGGTCTAAGATGAGTCTCTTGTAGACAGCATATAGATGGCTCATGTTTTCTTATTCATTTAGACAGTCTGTATCTTTTGATTTGGGAGTTTAATCCACTAACATGCAATGTTATTACTGTAAATGCAATACTTTATCCAATTTGATCTTTTGGTTTTATGCGTCATCTTATTTTTTTTACCATGCTTTTTACATTTTAGTGATATAATCATTGTTTCTAGACTCTCTTCCAAGACTCTATCTCCTGTCTTTTCTTTTCAGGCTGTAGTACTTCCTTTATTATTTCCTCCAAGGCCAGTCTCTTGGTTACAAACTCTCTCAGTTTCCACTTATCTATGAATATTCTAAACTAGCTCTCATTTTTGAAAGATAATCTTGCTGGACATAAGACTCTTGGCTGGAAGTTTTTCTCTTTCAGTATCTTAAATATATCATACCACTACCTTCTTGTCTCCATGGTTTCTGATGAGAAATCAGCACTTTTTAGGCATCCTTTGTATGTGATGAATCACTTTTCTCTTGCTTTTTTCAGAATTCTCTCTTTATCTTTGGCATTTGACATTCTGATTAGAATGTGTCCCAGAATAGGTCTACTTGGATTTATTTGGTTTGTAGTATATTGTGCTTCTTGGACATGGATATCTATGTTCTTCGATAGGTTTGGGAAATTTTCTACCATTATTTCCTCAAATATTCCTACTTCCCCTTTCCACTTCTCTTCTTTTTTGGGACTCTCATGTGTGTATGTTTACACATCTCTAGCTGTCTTTTACTTCCTGAGTCCTTGCTCAATTTTTTCCATTCTTTTCTTTATCTGTTCTTTGGTGTGCTCACTTTCAGAAGCCCTGTCTTCATGCTCACTAATCCTTTCGTCTTCCTCTTCAAATCTGCTGTTATATGCCTCCAGTATATTTTTAATTTCATTTATTGTGTCTTTCATTCCCATAAAATCTGCTATTTTTCTATGTATGCTTTCATATTCTTCTTTGTGCTCATCCAGTGTTTTCTTAATATCCTTAATCTCTTTAGGCATCTCACTGAATTTATAAAGGGGATTTTTTTGAACATCTGTGATCAGTTGTCTTAACTCCTTTATGTCTTGTGGAGATTTAGTTTGTTCCTTTGACTGGACCATAACTTCCTGTTTCTTTGTATGGCTTGTAATTTTTTGTTGGTGTCTCAGCATTTTATTTACTAGATTTATTTATTCTGGGTTCAGTTTCCCTCTTTAGTCTAGGGCTTTCTATTTATTTGGCTTTTTGCTACAGCCCTCTTTGTCACTTTGTTTACCTTATTTTGGAACTTTATAATGGTTCGTGTTTGGCCAATCTGAAGTTTTCATCTCTTTCTCAACTGTTTCTTTGCCATTTTCCTTCCAAGGTCTGGAGTAGGAGCTGATGTTGCAGTTGGTACTGTTGCCATGGAAGCTGAAGCTGCTCAGTTTGCCCCAGCAATTGGTGAAGCTACTCCCTATTTTCTCGCCTGCCAGGGGTGGGGACAGAGTCACAGTCATGTGCAGTAATCCAAGTCGTGCAGGCCAAGACCATCTCTAGTTGCCTGGAGAGACTATTGTAGCTCCAGGCCCTTTCTTCCCCTGCCTGGGGTGAGAATGGATCCACAGGTATGGGCAGTAAACTATGTGATGTGAGCCAAAACTGGCCTCATTTGCTCAGATATACTGACAGTGCTCCAGCCCCCTACTTTCCCTGCCAGATGCAGGATGGAGCCACAGATGTACCCCAAAATCTAGTCTGTGCAGGCAGAAAATGACTGCAGTTGCCAGGTGAGGCTGAGGAAACACCGCCCCTCCCATCTTATTGGGGGTGAAGATATAACCACATGGATGCCCAGTAATCTACTCCATGCTGGCTGAAAGCAACTAGATTTTTCTGGAGAGACTGGTGCAGGTCCACCCTGCTTCCTCCTTGCCAGAGGCAAGGCTGGAGCCCAAGCCAGGGCAGCAATCTGACCTGGGTGGAAAGAAACCAGTCCTTATCATCACTGTGATTTTCAATCAGCACTGCTTCCCCTCATACCAGGGACAGAGTTTAAATGGATGCTACCAGACTCTTTCTGATTTGGACATGTTCAAACTTTAGCTGTCCTTAGGATTGGACTTTGTCAGCCAATTAACTAATCAGTAGCTGTAGTTGGTACCCAACTCTCTCTCCTTCCCCTGTTTTGGGGAATTGAGCTTCCAACTCTAACCAGGGAATAGCTTCTGAGGTGGCTTGCCCTGCCAGCAGCGGATGAACGTCAGCTTCCGTGGCATGGAGTTCTCTAATCAAGACTCTTCACTGGAGATGGGTAGTCTCCTCCTTCCTTTCTTCCATGAATGTTTCAGGATGCTCTTCTGGTCTTCTGCCCACCCCC
>JAQZBX010100750.1:0-11348 GCA_029593785.1 Cabassous unicinctus | reverse complement strand
GATGGAATATTATGCAGCAGAAAGAAGAAGTGAAGTTGTGAAACATATGACAACATGGATGAACCTGGAGGACATTATGTTGAGTGAAGCAAGCCAGACACAAAAGGAAAAATATGGTGTGATTTTGCTATTATGAACTAAATACATTATGTGAAATATGAATATGGGTAGAATTGCATATATAAGACCATTTTTCCTTGAAGCTGAACATATGTAAGTTAATACTACACAATGTTAATATCAGACAAAAAAAATTATGCTAAGTGAAAGAGACTAGATACAGAGTACTACGTATTGTATGATTCCATGTATATAAAATGTAAATATAAATCAATTCATAAAGATGAAAGGAGATTAGTTGTGTTATGTAGATCTGAGGAAGGAATGCTAAGGGGTTTGGAGTCTTTCTTTTTGGAGTAATGCAATTGTTCTAAAATTTTTAAGATGATGAATGTACAACATTATGATTATACTAAAAGCCATTGATTATATACTTTGGATAGAATAGCCAGAAACAGCAGCTATATACAGTGGGGGAAGCACAGAGAGATTGAGAGGTGAGGAATTTTCTTGTTTGTTTGTCTGTTTTTTTTTGTTTATTATTATTATTGAAATAATGAAAATGCTCTAATAATGATTAAAGTAATGAATGCACAACTATGTGATTATAGCAAATACCATTGATTGTAAAAAAAATTAAAAATAGTGCTAAGCCAGTTTGAAAAAGAAAAAACAAAAACAAAAAAAACTTAGATGATGGTTAGTATTTTTTAGCAATAAAGCATTTTTAAATTAAGGTATACACATTGATTTTTAGATATAATGACATTGCACACTTAATAGACTATAGTGTACATATAACATATAAGTCCTGGGAAACCAAAATAATTGTGTGACTTGTTTTATTGGGATATTCTCTTTATTGTGGTGGTCTGGAACTGAATCTGCAATTTCTCCAAGTTATACTTGTGCAGCTAATATTATACAAAAGCTCTGAAAATTATTTAAAAGTATTCTGCTTCTTATTTTTTTTTAAATCATGAACCAAGTCAAAATCAAAAGGTGATTGGAATCATGGATTTCAGAAAAATTCTTTTGAATTGATGGCCAGGCATTTTTGAAAATCTTTTGGTGATACATAGTTTCACTTAATGACCTTTGGATAATTTATCCAGGGATATGTGACCTACTTTTTTTTCATTCTAAATTTCACTGTAGTTGATAAGTATTAAGGATCGAGTTCCTTATCTTTGGAAAGCAGTAAGTCTTTCCTGAGTTGACATTATATCAGGACTAGCAATCTAATCTTGCAAGTCACATCTGATCTTTAAATTACATGAGCTATCTCTTCTACTGAGTTTTCCATTCCTTGATTTCTTTCCATATTGATGATTCACAGAGGATTAAAAAATAGGCTCTAAGTTTTGACTTGAACACTGACAGAAAGTACTGTTAGATACAAAAACTATACTTTCTATATTCTTTGCATTTTAATTTATCTCCATAACAAGAGCATATGAGAATTTAAATATTCACAAATAGACCGTTTCTTTTATTTTAATAATTTATATTCAGCATTACATACATCATAGATATTTGTGAGTTGGTATTTGGCTATACAATTCTTGTTTAATCAGGATTGAAAAACTATTTTTGCAAGGCTCACTTGGATGTTAAAATTCATGAATCAAATCTTTCCCTCACTAAATTGCCTAAGTCCCCACAAAACAATTACTTTCATTTTAAACAATCTTGCTTAGTATTCAACAAAGGAAATGAAGTGAACAAATAAATGAATCCATGGATGTACAATGACAATTTATATCTTGAAATGTGTGTCTTCAGATTACTGCTATTGAATTTAAGAAGACATGTAGTTTGAAGTGACTGGGCAAAATCTTTCTTGAAGATAGTTGATAGTTCCTGAATAAAAGGAATATTTAAAAATGAAGTAATTCACACCATATCCCTACACCTATAAAATACACCGTGGAGAACTTCCCAGATGGAGCAGGGGAATTTGTAAAAAGCAGTTGGTGTCTAGACTTTGATTCATGCCTGACCACACTGGAGTCTTCTCTTCCTGACTTGGTCATTTTTCTTGCTACATATTCTTCAACTGCATTTAAGCCTAATAATAGCTACTTTAAATAGTTCTCTTTCTTGGATATGTGTTGAATAACTGTGGACTTTAATAGAAACGTTTTATATAGTTCTATAAAGTTTCCATGGCAAACAATGAGCTAATTTTGAAATCATTATGAATAAGCTCCATCTGGAGAAGGACCTGCTTTTAAAAGAATTCTGCATCTGGCAAAACTGTCTTTCAAAAATGAGGGAGGATTTAAGACCTTCTCAGATAAACAAAAGCCAAGGGACTTTGTCATAGTAGACCAGCCCTATAAGAAATACTAAAGGTGTTTCTGACTGTTGAAAGGAAAAAACCTGAAGCCACATGAAGAAGTAATGATCTGCAGTTAAATAATGACATGGGTACTTTTGTACTGTTGTACTTTTGGTTTGTAACTCGTTTTTACTTCCTATAGGATGTTAAAGGTACATGCATAAAATATAATGATAAATCAATGGTTTTGGACTCAAAATGTATAAACATGTAATTTGTGACAATAACTACATAAAGATGGTGAGGGTAGAGGGGTATAGTTTTTATGCTGTTTAAGTTGTTTCCTTGGTATCAAAGGAAATGAGATAGTTATAAATTTAGGATGTTAAATTTAAGCTCCAGTGTAACCACAAAGAAAATATAGGAGGAATATGCAAATTCACAGAGACAAAAATAGAGTACAGGGCAGGGAGAAAGGGTAGTTAATGCAAAATGAGTGTTGGGCTTCTGTTTGGGGTGAAGGGAAAGCAAAGTTACAGCAATTGATGGTGGTGAGGGTACTGCAACATTGTGAATGTGATTAATCCCACTAACTGATATGCTTAGGAGGAGTTGGTATGGAGCGATTTATGTTGTATATATGCTTACACAATAAAAAAGAAAAAGAAAAAGAAACTAAAGTGATAATGACAATTTATTGCAATAGATGATAGTGGATGGGATCTAAGAAAGGAGGAAAAAGGCACAAAAGGACATTGTTGGGACATAAGAAAAACTTGTAATATAGAATGTAAGCTTCATATCAATGTCAAATTTCTTGAACTTGGTAACTGCACTTAAGGTGATTACATAAGTGAATATCCTTGATTGTAGGAAATGACTATGGAAGTTTTATGTGTTTAAGGAGTGCAATGAATGCAACCTGCTCTCAAGTGTTCAGGAAATAGAGAGATAGATAGAGATTGAAATGGCAAAGGTGTCAAAGTATTAATTGGTGGATCTAGGTGTTAGAGATTGAATTTAGTGAATTCCAAAAAAAAAAGGTTATGCTTTTGAATTAATCCATTCCTGTGGGTGTGAGACTCTTCGATTGTATTAGATTCTGTTAAGGGACATTGATGAGCTCACTTGATTAGGTAGATTTTGATTGGACAATGTCAGTGAGGGGTGACTTAGGTTGGATCTCTGGATCCCCAAGAGGCTGGGCCAAAAGAACAGTGCAAGGCTAAAGAGATGAGCCATATGCCTGATCACCCACAGGTGGGCTGCTGGAGATGGTGAGCCTGGAAGGGAAGCTAGGGACCTCAGCAGAGATCCGCTGCTATCTTGCAGGATGCCAGGATCACCAGTAGCTTTATATGGTGAGAAAATGTCTCTGATTTGGACATTTCACCACCTTGGAACTGTAAGCTTTTACCCCTAGTAAATTCCCCATTATAAAAGCCAACCCTTTTCTGTATTTTGCATCAGCAACATTTGACAAACCCTGATATCCCAAGGTTTGGGGTATGTTGAAGTTCTCTGTGTTGGGCTTGAATTATTTTTGCAACTGTCTTATAAATTTGGAAAAAAAAAGTTAAAAAATACTTTTCATTATTTTCTATAATAAAATAAATCAATTACAGGTGTTTCCCATTATTTTTACACATAGAATATCTGCTGTCCAGGACTCACAATGTCAAACAAGGGGGAGTCCTTAGAAATTTAGGCTTAGCTGGATTTTTCTGTTCTGTGCAGGAGAAGAAATCACATCTTTTCATCCATTTATTTTATTCATTGTTTTAAGATTAAATAACGTTAATCTCTTTTACAATATACTTTACACTGAAACTTTCTATTTTAGGATTGAGTGAAATAAATCTTATTCTTTAACTCTCAGTGTTTTATACATTTTCCTTTCAATTACATTTTTTAAAATTTCTTTAAAAACTCTATAAGCCAAAGCCTTAAATCTTAAGATAATAAATCTGGTACTCTGGGATTTTTATATAAATATTTAAATATCCTAAAAATTATTATATGTTAAAATATATAAACATGTTTGTTTATATATAATGTCTCTATCCTTGGAAGGATTGTGCATGATGAAGTTAAATATTTTCAAATACATGGTACTTTTTAGTAGGTAGCAATTCCCAGTTTTGGAGAAGTGACCTAAAAAATAGAGGAGGGACTGACGAAAGCAAAGCAATTCTTAGTCGCAGCCACCATAGTACAAATAGCCTATCTTTGATTGCCATGTCAAAATGAGTGAATGAATGAGAGTTTGCAAAGGCAGGTTTGCTCTCATCATCAGCACAATGATAGTGAGTTGATCCTTCTGGGTATATGCAAGGGGAAATTCGTTTGCCCCCCCATTTTTAGAGAAGTGATCCCATGAGCCCTGGACTGACAGAGCCTGTGCTCGCACTGGGTTAATGCCCGCAAGGTGCATCATATCTAAGGTCGCCTGCTACCCCCAGATAAGGCACAGGTAACTCTGGGTCGGACCCACAGGAACAAGCAGGAGTCGCAGAGCCAGTTAGGATGCGGAGAATAAGTATTTGGAGTGGAAGTGGGGGCGGGGGCATCCTCAGCTGCCGGTGGGACGCCCCCTCCCCCCCCTTGGCGTGCGCTCTTTCACGGCGTGAGGCGGCTCAGCAGCGGCGACCCTAGGCCAGGAGGGCCGCGCTCGGGGCAGGTTGGGGCGCCAGGGCTGAAGTTGCCTGTGTTCCCGGAAGCGCGAGAGGCGCCCTAGTCCCTCATTTGGCCCCGCCCGCCCAGCCCTCCAGTTTGCTCACTCAAGGGAGGGTGGAGGCCGCTCCGCTCCTTCTCGGTCTGCCGGTGCCGGGTTACTGTCCGTGCCTGAGCGGGGACTTTTGCCTCGGTACGTAGAGGCAACAGGCATCGGCCCGCTGGCCCGCTGGGCGTTCGCTCCGAGACCGCGCGCGCGTCTGTCCGAGAGTCGGTGCGGTGGGCCGCCGCAGGCACCGAGCGAGCAGGGCCTGGCGTCGCCGGGCTTCCTCTGTCAGGTGTTTGCCGGCCATCGTCCGTTTACGGACCGGCTGTGGGGGCGTTAGAGGACGAGGCCCTTTCTGCGTCGTTTCGAGCCAGAGCAACCCTAGGGACAACGTTCATGCTAAAAATTTCTCCCACGATCGATTGGGCCTTTGCGAACGTCGCTTCTCCTTGAAAGTGGGTCACCGGGTCCGCGCGGACAGCGGCGGTGCTCCGGAGCCTGGCGCTGTGCGGCAAGGAGGCATCATTCGCCGAGGGCGCGGTTCTCCGCCCTGCAAAGAATGCGATCTTAGTGCCTGTCCAGGAGACTCTTGCCCCTCTAATTGAGAACATAGCAGGACTCCCCAGGATGGGAGTTTAATATTTTCTTGTATATTGTGTGAATCTCCACCCACTGAGAAAACACTATGACAGGATGAACACTTTAATATTGCACAGAAGCATGCTCCAAGTGCACCCTATCCTGCATATCCTCCCACCCCCGATCGCCTGCACCAGTAACCCTCCCTGTCATATTTGCCAAAAGAACATTCCCATCACTGTAGTTTTACCACAGACCTACAAATCCTCAGAGTTCACCTATTCTTTCATCCAGCCCTTCCCCCAATTCCATGGATAGTCCAACCCAACCCCCAACTTTATTCCCCCTCACATTTCTGTACCATTGAACCCAATCACAGTACTAAACCACTTTCACTCCCATCCACTGCCCAACCATCCCCTTCCACTTTATCATAGATTTTGCCCATATTGAATTCCAGCTCACCACCCTCTACTCCCTTTCTGTCTCCTGAGAACCTATCTTCCAGACTCTATCTCTGTGAGCCTGCTCAATTTGCTTAAGTCATATCAGTCAAGTCATATAATATTTGTCCTTCAGTGACTGGCTTATTTCACTCAACATAGGTCTTCAAGATTCATCCATGTTGTCCTATGTGTCAATTCTTCATTCCTTCTTACAGCTGAGTAATATTATATGTATATACCACAATTTGCTTATCCATTCATCTGTTGATGGACATTTGGGTTGCTTCCAACATTTGGCAATAGTGAATAATGCTGCTATGAACATTGGTGTGCATATATCTGTTCATGTCACTGCGTTCAGTTCTTCTGCATATATACCCAGCAGTGGAATTGCTGCTTCATATGGCAATTTTATAGTTAGCTTCTTGAGAAACTGCCAAACAGTCCTTCACAATGGCTGCATCTTTCTACATTCCCACCAGCAGTGGACGATTGTTCCCTTTAATCCACATCTTCTCCAACACTTGTAGTTCTCTGTTTTTTTAATAGCTGCCAATCTAAAAGTGTAAGATGATATCCCCTTATAATTTTGATTTCCATTTCCCTAATAGCCAGTAATGCTGAGCAACTTTCTATGTGCTTTTCAGCCATTTGTATTTCTTCTTTGGGAAGTGTCTATTAAAATCTCTTGTGTATTTTTTAAATGAGTTGTTTGTCTTTTTTTTTTTTTGAGATGTAGGATTTCTTTATAAATGTTGGATATTAGGCCCTTACTGGATAAATGATTACCAAATATTTTCTCCCATTGAGTAGGCTGCCTTTTCACTTTCTTGACAAACTCCTTTGAAGTGCAGAAGTCTTTAATTTTGAGAAGGTCTCATTTATCTATTTTATCTTTCATTGCTCATGCTTTGGGTATAAAGTTTATGAAACCATTTCTTACTAGAAGGTCTCATAGATGTGTCCCTACATTATCTTCTAAGAGCTTTATGGTCTTGCCTTTTATATTTAGGTCTTTGATCTATCTTGAGTTAATTTTTGTTTAGGGTATGAAAAGTTGATCCTCTCTCATTCTTTTGAATATGGATACCCAGTTCTCTAAGCACCATTTGTTCAAGGGGCCATTCTGTCCCAGCTGAGTGGGCTTGGTGGCCTTGTTGAATATCAGTTGACCATATATGCAAGGATCTATATATGAACTCTAAATTCAATTCCATTGATCAGTTTGTCTATCCTTGTTCCAGTTTTGACCACTGTAGCTTTGGAGTATGCTTTAAAGTCAGGTAGCATGGTTCTGTCAATGATTTGTGCATATCAAAACAAAAATGGCCCTGCCCTGGGATGGTTATCATGCAGTCCTAATCTGCACGGTCAAACTACCATTCAAGTCAGGGTTCCCTATCATGTGGTAGGGCTAGTAGTTGGACCCAAAGGAGCAAGTATTAAAAGAATTCAGCAGCAGACCCACACATACATAGTAATTCTAAGCAGAGATAAGGAACCTGTCTTTGAAGTAACAGGGATGCCCGAAAATGTTGACCAAGCATGGGAAGAAATCGAAATACATATTGCCGTGTGTACAGGGAATTATATTGAGCTCAATGAAGAGAATGATTTTCATTACATGGTTCTTATGTAAGCTTCAGAGGTGGTACTCTTGGATCTGCCTGGCTCTCTGCCAATCCACTTCCTCCTAGCAGTGAGAGAATGATATCCAATTATTGAAATGACAGTTCCAGTTCTCTAGGAAGTGGTTCCACAGATTCCTACTTTGGAAGCAATAGCAATACTTTAGTCCAACAAGCACATTTAGCACAGAAAACTTTTGATTTGGAGATAGACTACCATCTGTGGGCTCAGAAGATCCTGCAGTTCACTCTCCTGCCTTTGACTCTTTAACAACATCCGCTCAAACTATCTGGACTCCATTTGAACCAGTTAACCCACTATGAGGCTTCAGGAGTGATCCTTCAGGTAACATGAAAACTCAGCGTAGAGGAAGACAGCCATCTACTCCTCATTTGTCTCCTACATTTCCTGAGAGCATAGAACATCCACTTGCTTGGAGGGTTAAGAGTGATCCACCTAGTACAGGCAATCATGTTGGCCTTCCAATATATATCCCTGTTTTTTTTAATGGTACCAGCAGTTACTCTTCTTCCAATGGTGGTTCCACCTCTAGCTCAACTCCAGAATCAAGATAAAAGCACGGCTGTGTGATTTGCTTTGAGAATGAAGTTATTGCTGCCATAGTTCCATGTGGCCACAACCTCTCATGCATGGAACGTGCCAACAAGATCTGTGAAAAGAGAGTGTCGTCATGTCCAGTTTGCCAGATAGCTGTTACTCAGGCAATCCAAATGAACTCTTAACTATATATATATACACACATACATAAATGCTATAGCTCTATATGGACTCATAAAGTCATGGATATAATGGTACCCCCCAGTAAACTATCTAATGAATTCTTATGACTGTTATCAGGCTTTATTGGGATTAGGCTAAAGTTGTTAGTAAAGTTATAAAAGGCTGCTCTGGTAACACTAAACTTAAGTGGTCTCTTGTCTATTAGTTTGGTTTGAATTATTAATATTATCCTGTAGACCCACTGACATAGCTTGTATAAAAATTGCCAAACCTTTACATCTTTAGTTAAGTTTATTACTAGGTATTTGATTCTTTTAGTTACTATTGTAAATGAAATTTTTTTTCTTGATTTTCTCCTCAGATTGTTCATTATTGGTGTACAGAATTGCTACTGATTTTTGTGGATTGATCTCATATCCTGCCACTTTACTGAACTTGTTTATCAGCTCTAGAAGCTTTGTTGTAGTTTTCTCAGGGTTTTCTATGTATAGAATCATGTAATCTGCAAACAGTGAAATTTTCATTTCTTCCTTTCCAATTTGGATGCCTTTTATATCTTTTTCTTGCCTAAGTACTCAAACAAGTACTTTTTAACACAATGTTAAATAAGAGGAGTGACAGTGGGCATCCTTGTCTTGTTCCAGATCTAAGAGAGGAAAGCCTTTAGCATTTCACCATTAAATATGAAGTTAGCTGTGGGTCTTCCATATCTTTATCATGTTGAGAAAGTTTCCTTCTGTTTCTATCTTTTGAAGTGTTTTATCGAGAAAGGATGCTGTCTTTTGTCAAATGCTTTTTCTGCATCAATAGAAATGATCATGTGATTTTTCTTCTTTTGATCTATTTATGTGGTGTATTACATTGACTGATTTTCTTATGTTGAACCATCCTTGCATAGCAGGGATGAAACCCACTTGGTCCTGGTGTATAATTCATTTGATGTGTTGTTGAATATGATTAGCAAATATTTTGTTGAGGATTTTAGCATCTAGGTTCATTAGAGAGTTTGGTCTGTAGTTTTCTTTTCTTGTGGCATCTTTATGTGGCTTTTATTAGGGTGATATTAAATATCATTGAATGAGCTAGTAAATGTTCCCCCTAATTCTATTTTTTTCGGAAGAGTTTAAGCAGGATTGGTGTTCCTTGCAGAATGATTGGTAGAATTCACCTGTGAAGCCATCTGGTCCTGGACTCTTCTTAGTTGGGAGGTTTTTGATGACTAATTCAATTTCGTTACTTGTGATTGGTCTTTTGAGTTCATCAGTTTCTTCTTTCATCATTGTAGGCTGTTTGTGTGTTTCTAGAAATTTGTCCATTACATTTAAGTTATCCATCTTGTTGGCATACAATTTTTCAAAGTATCCTCTTATGATACTTTTTATTTCTGTGGGATCACTGGTGATATACCCTCCCTTATTTTTTATTTTATGTATTTGCATCTTCTCTCTCTTTTTCTTTGTTATACTGGCTAAGGGTTTATCAATTTTATTAATCTTCTCAAAGAATGAGCTTTTGATTTTGTTAATTTTTTCTAGTGCTTTCTTGTTGTCAATTAAATTTAGCTCTGCTCTAACCTTTGTTATTTCCTCCTTTCTGCTTGCTTTGGGATTAGTTTGCTGTTCCTCTAGTTCCTGCAGGTTTGAAGTTAGGTCTTTGATTTTAGCTTTTTCTTCTTTTTTAATATAGGCATTTATGGCTATAAATTTCCTTCTCAGTACTGCTATTGCTACATCCCATAGGTTTTGATATGTTGTGTTCTCATTTTCATTCATTTCAAGGTAGTTACTGATTTCTTTTGCAATTTCCTCCTTGACCCAATGATTGTCTAAGAGTGTGTTGTTTAACTTCCATATCTTTGTGCCTGTTCTGGTTCTCTGCCCCTTGTTGATTTACAGCTTCATTCCATTGTGGTCAGAGAAATTATTTCGTATACTTTCAATCTTTCTGTATTCATTGAGATTTATTCTGTGGCCTAGCATATGGTCTATCCTAGAGAATGATCCTTATACACTCAAGAAGAATGTATATCCCGCTGTTTTTGGGTATAAGATTCTGTATATGTCTATTAGGTCTAGATCCTTATGTATTATTAAGGGTCTTCATTTCTTTATTGATCCTCTGCAAGATGTTCTGTCTAATGGTGATAATGGTGTATTAAAGTCCCCCACTATAATTGTAGAGGCACCCATTTCTCCACTTAGTTTTTCCAGTGTTTGCCTCACGTATTTTGTGGTATCCTGGTTAGGTGCATAAATGTTTATGATTGTTCTTTCTTCTTGATAGATTACCCCATGTATTAATATGTAGTGCCCTTCTTTGTCTCTTACAATAGTTTTGCATTTAAAGTCTATTTTTTTTTCAATATTAGTATAGCTACTCCCACCCTTTTTTGGTTATTGTTTGTCTGTAAAGTCATTCTCCAACCATTCACTTGGACCTTCTTTTGTCCCTGGGTCTAAGGTGAGTTTCTTGTAGACAGCATATAGATGGGTCCTATTTCCTTATCCATTCTACCAATCTGTGTCTTTTGATTGGAGAGTTCAATTCATAAACATTCAATGTTACTACTGTCAAGGCAGTACTTACATTAGCCCTATTTTCTTTAGGTTTATATATTGTTTTAGGTAGTCAACCAAAGGAGTGCTGATGCAAAGTACCAGAAATCAGCTGGCTTTTGTAAAGGGTACTTATTTGGGGTAAAAGCTTACAGTTACAAGGCCCTGAAGAGACCAATTCAAGGCTGCTTTCTCACCAAAGTCAGCTGCCATGTGTTGAAGCAAGATGGTGGGTAATACCTGCCTGTTCTCTGCTTAACTTCTTCCTCTTAAGTCTCTGTGGGCCCAGTTTCTTCTGATCTCAGTTGTAGGCTGGCGCAGGGCTTGTCTCTCAG
>JAQZBX010100749.1:0-11333 GCA_029593785.1 Cabassous unicinctus | reverse complement strand
GAATTATGGTCCATGCTCAATGGCAATAGCCTAGATGGTGTTTATCAATTACAGTGAATATGCCACACTAATAAATGATGTTGTTTATGTGGGAGGGTCTGAGAGGTGTGGGGAGTGGTACATATGGAAATTCCTGTATTTTTTTGTGCAACATTTATGTCATCTAAGTATCTTTTAAAAAATATATACCAAAAAAAAAAAATACATTACCAAACTCATTCTTGGAATCCTACATCACTCTAATACCAAAATTATATAAAGATGCTATGAAAAATGAGAAGTACAGACCAATATCTCCAATGAATATATATGCAAAAATCCTCAACAAACTATCTTTAAACCAAATCCAAAAACACATTCAAAAAATTATACAGCACAATCAAGTGGGTTTTATTCCAGGTATGCAAGGGTGGATCAACAAAAGAAAATCAATTTTTATTATAAACCACATGGATAAATTGAAGAAGAAAACTCACATGATCCTCCTGATTGATGCAGAAAAGGCATTTGACAAATTATAGCACATTTCTTGATAAAAATATTCCAAATGATATGAATAGATGGAAGCTTTCTCAATATTGTAATGTGCACATATGAAAACATTTTACTCAATGGTGAAAAATGGAAAGCTTTCCTAATGAGATCAGGAAAAAGACAAAGATGCCCACTCTCACCATTATTATTCAATATTGTTCTAGATGCTCTAGATAGTAGGCTTGATAAAGAAATAAAAGGCACCCAAATAGGAAAGAAAGAAGTAAAACTTTCACTATATGTTGATGATATGATCCTACATTTAGAAAATCCTGAAAAATGCAGGATGCCACGAGAATTAATAGACAAGTTCAGCACAATGGCTGGATATAAAATTAATATACAAAAATCAATAGTGTTTCTATACAATACTGATGTGCAAACTGAGGAGGTAATCAGGAAAAAGTTTCATTATAAAAGCGACTAAAAAATCAATTGTTTTGGAATAAGCTTAACCAACGACATAAAGGACCTATATTCAGAAAACTTTTCACATTGCTAAATGAAACCAAAGAAGACTTAAATATATGGAAGTACATTCTGTGTTCATGGATTAGAAGACTAAATATGGTTAAGAAGTCAATTCTACCCAAACTGATTTACAAATTCAATGCAATCCCAGTAAAAATCTGACAGCCTTTTTTGCAGAAATGGATCAGCCAATTATCAAATTTATTTGGAAGGGTAAGGGGCACCAAATAGCCAAAAATGTCTTTTAGAAGAACAAAGTTGGAGGATTCTCGTTTCTAGACTTTAAAGCATGTTACTTAGCTATGCTGGTAGTAAAAACTGTACGGTACTTGAATAAAGACAGACATATTGACCAATGGGACCAAATCAAGAACTGAGAAATAGACCCTTACATCTACAGTCAAGATATTTTTGGCTTGGCTAGCAAACCCTCACAGCTGAGCAAGAAAAATCCATTCAGCAAATAGTCTTGGGAGAACTGGATAGCCATAGCCAAAGAATGAAAAGACCTCTATCTCACACCTTATACAAAAATTAACTAAAAATGGATCAAGGTCTTAAATATAAAAGTGACAACCATAAAACTCCTAGAAGGAAATGTAGAAAAAAAATCTTCAATATCTTGTGCTAGGTGGTGATTTCTTAAACCTCATACTTATAGTATTAGCAACAAAAGGAAAAATAGATAAATGGGACCTCCTAAAAGTGGAACCCTTTTGCACCTCAAAGGACTTTGTCAAAAGGGTGAAAAAGCAGTTGACTCATTGGGAGAACATAATTTGCAATCACATATATGATAAGGGTTTCATATACATGATATATAAATATGACTTACAACTTAACAATAAAAAGACAAACTCCCTGATTAAAAAATGGGCCAAAGACTTCAAAAGACAATTGTCCAAAGAAGAAATACAAATGGTGAAAATACATGAACAAAAGTTCAACATCACTAGCGATTAAGGAAATGCAAATCAAAAATACAATGAGATATGATTTCACACCTATTAGCTGGCTTCCATTAATAAGTTGGATATTAGAGAGGATGTGGAGAGATAGGGATCCTTATTCACTGTTGGTGGGATGTAGAATGGTACAGCCATTGTGGAGGAAAATTTGGCAGTTCCTAAGGAAGTTGAATATAGACTTGCCATGGGATCCAGCAATTCCTTTGCTAGGTATATACCCAAAAGAACTAAGATCAGTGACACAAATAGACATCTGCACATGATGTTCATAGCAGTGTTATTCATGAAAGCCAAAGGTTGGAAACAACTCAGGTGTCCAGCAACTGATAAGTGGATAAACAAATTGGGGTGCATACACACGATGGAATATTATGCTTTGGTAAGAAGAAATGAAGTCACGAAGCATATAACAACATGGATGAACCTGGAGGTCATAATGTTGAGTGAAGCAAGCCAGATAGAAAAGGACAAATACTCTATGATTTTCTATTATGGACTAAATATATTATGTAAACTCATGGAATAAATAATTAGAATATAGTTCACCAGAAAATACAATGAAGATAGAGAATGGAAAGCTGATGTTTAGTCATGCAGAACTGGTTAAAAAGTTGTTTAGATTAGGAAATGAATAAAATTGAGAAAGCACATCATGATGTTTTTGACTAACAAAGCTATTATATGAGTATAAGCTTTGTTGAAATGGAAAGCCTAAGGACATTTATATTCCTGGAAGGAAAGCTAAAAAATGTAACAAGGGACTGTATAACAGTGAAATCGCATGTATAGTATGAATATGTGTAATATTGTATATATAGGACTGCTTGTACAAAATATAAATACAAATAAAGAAAATAGAAGTAAACAGAAAAGCAGCTATGTACGGTAGGGGAAGCATAGAGAGATTGAGAGGTGATGAGTTCTGGTTATTTTTTCATTGGTTGTTTTTTCATTTTTAGTATTATTAATATTACTTGCATAATGAAAAAAGCTCTAAAAAATTATTGGAGTAATGAAGGCCAAGCTATGTGATTATATTTAATACCATTGATTGTACACTTTGGATGGATTTATACTTTATTTATATGTATCAATAAAATTAATTTGTTAAAAATTCTAAATAAAGCATTATTAGTACTATGATTCCTGTATTTCATATTTGACAACCCATATTTTGTGCTACTTCAATTAAGAGGATTTTTTTATCATTCTACAGGTTTGCAATTTGTTATAAAATTTGTATTGTTTAATATTGTTAGATATTAGGCTTGAAAAGTGTTTAGATGTACCAGACCAAAATTTTATCAGGTGTACAACATAACTGAATAGTTTATAGACAAAATGCTTCATTTTCATTATAAGTGTTAATAACACATCAAAGCAATTCATTTTAAGACAAAAATGAAAAAAAAAACACTCTTAATGGATTATATCAGAATTATACACTGGAATATGAAGGTGTTAAACACATTGCTGTGATAAATGGTTTGAAAAAAATGTATGTACTTTTGTGCAATACATTTAGAATATATTTTCTTTTTAACAATTCTGTCACCTGCTTCTGAAGGATTTCTTTTAGTGTATGTATATCTGATTCCTCTCACTTAATAACTTCTTTTTCAAAATGGATTTGGCTCTTTTGATTCCTTTATGTTTTGATACAAATTGAAAATAATCTTGTCTATGTTTACAAAAATTTCTTGCTTCAATTTTTATCAGATTAGTGATATAGCTGAGTATCAATCAGGGAGAATTGATATTCTTTATTATGTATATGCTTCCAATCCATGAATGCAATATGTCTATGTTTAATTAGATCTTTGATTTCTTTCATCAGTGTTTTGTAGTTTTCAATATGCAAGCTTTGTATATGTTCTGTTTTCTGCAGTATTTTATGTTATTAATTAATTGTAAATGACAATCATTTTTGCATTTAGTGCCCACGTAGTCATTTCTAGTATGCAGAAATATAATTGATGTTAAATTTTAAATTTTACAATGTTGCAAGTTACTCAGTTAATAGCTACCATAACAATAAATCTGCTTTGATTTGGAGAAACAACTGACCAAAAGAGGAAAATATTAAATGTAAATGAGTTTTTATGGTTAAAAGATTTCAAAGTGAGTTGGGAAGTCATTCCAGAGGTTATGCTTATAGATGTCTCAGGAGGATCTCCCTGACTGCGACAGTAAATACTGCCTCAAGTAGGGGTCACCCTGGTGGCTCTAAAGACATCTAGACAATATAGGCAGGGCAGACAACCCCAGAGAATCTGTACCCCATCGGTGGGCATTACCTTGGAATATATGATAACCCATCTCCCGGAATGTAGACTCAATTATAATTTTCCTACACATGGTTCTTCTGCCCAATTTATTTGAACCTGTAATTAGCACTATACCCATTAAATATAAAGCCCAGATAATTAAATGTTTCAGTTGTTCTTATGCAGGGTGAGCCCTGAAGCTTAGCCGAGTTGCAGTCAACACCTACCCTCCAGTTCATTGGACCCACCCAGGACATCAAAGGATGATGATGGGCAATGCCCATCATAAGAAGCAGATAATATCAACAATTGCAAGTAAGACAGTTCATCCATCTGCCCCATGGGATCTAAGCCCCTTCTCAACTGGAATCAGAGTGGACATCACCATCCCCAAATCCTCAAGACAGACTAATGAGCAAACCTAAGTGGGGAATGCAACTATGGACTAAAGTAGATTTATTATTATTCTAGCAATGGAAGAACTTGTATCATTGATATAAATGCAGTGGTCTCCAGAGGTTATGAGGGAAGGAAGAGGGAAGAATATATGTAACACGGGGCATTTTTGAGACATTAGAATCATTCTGCATGATAATGCAATGATGCATAAAAGCCATTATGCATTTAGTCAAAACATATAAAATTGTGTGGTGCAAAGTGCAAACCCTAATGTTTACATTAGACCTGTGCTTAGTAACAATGCTACAATATGTTTTCATCAATTGTAACAAATGTACCACACTAATGAAAGTTGTTGTTAATGGAGAAAAGTAGGGGATGGGGAAGGGTTGGGATAAATGGGAATCCCCTATATTTAAAATGTAACATTTATGTACTCTAAAGCTCCTTAAATAAAATAAATGTACTTTGCCCAATGGTTCTCCACCACCCACCTCCATTTTTGTTCATTCCTCAATCTTAAAAGGTTTAGGACGATATCTTCTCTGACAGCTTCAGGCTGACAATGGATGTAGATACTATGTGGGCAATGGAAAGGAATAGTTTTACTTGCAGTTGAATATCCTCCTTATTTTGGGGATGGGGCTGGTCCATCTTCATCACTTTAGCTGGTTGTCCAGGACACACCTGAAGAACTGGAACATAGAAGTTGACTGCATATCTGCTAGGTCTCAGCGCTCAAACAGAATATACACAATCTGAAGTCTTTTAGTCTCTGAGAATTTTATTTAACAGGTAAATTGAAAATAATAGGTTCAGATTACAGCAGTAGAAGAATCATGATTAGGGAATCTGTAAAGGGTATATATACATAATGTTAAAGAAATAAATTTACATATATTCCCAGGTAAGTTCCACTGAGGGAGTGTTAATTTCATGAGGCCATGTGCTTGCCAATGGTGTCTGGATGTCCCTATGGACCTCAGGAACATATTTGCTTGAAGATTTGTTTACTGTGTCAGTTTGTGAAGTCTGGCTGATATCTGCATAAGTGTAACCTCCTGAATGGCCTCCCAACTCACTTTCAAATCTCTTAAACATAAAAATTCTATTTTATTTAATATTTCTCCCTTAATCAAGTTCTTTCTCCAAATACATCATTGATTAACACATGTAAGTATTCCCTAGGTTCCAGGAAGCTATTCCCTGGGAGCCAAGTACAATGTTCAAAGAAAAGTAGGGAGTTTATTTGCAGAGTTGGTCTTAGAGAAAGAACACATTTGAGTAATAAGAAGGTTTTCAGAGAGCAACTCTTAGGCATTAAAAGTACTTAAGCTTAATTTTATTTTTACAGTAATAAGTTTCATAAATGCAAGTCTTAAGATCAATGGTTTGTTTTATTGTCCTATTTTCTTTTATTAGGCAAAGCTTAATTAATCTAGAGCATTTTGCCATCTTATTTGAGAAAGAAGAAGAACTTCCCTGGGAGGGAAGGTTAATATTATGCTATCAACTGTGAAGACCTTTATCTAGTCAGATCTTGCAGAATTGGAAAATCCAGTCATCAGATTTATATCAAAGCGTAGGCAAAGCTATCTTGAATAAGAATATAGTAGTAAGACACACATTTCCTGATCTTAAAACATATTACAAAGCCATAGTAATCATAATAGCATGGTATTGACAGAAAGCCAGACATATAGACCAATGAATTCAACATGAAAACTCAGAAATCAATACTTACTTGTATGGCCAACTGACTTTTGACAAGAGACCAAAGACCACTCAATTGAGAAAGAATAGTCTCTTCAAAAAAATATTGCTGGGAAAACTGGACATCCATTTGGGAAAGAAATAGGTAGGATCCCTAACTCACAATTTATTAAAAAAAAATCCTATATATAAGATAAAAATATAAATATAATATCAAAAACCTTAATAAAAGAGTAGAACCCTCAAACTCCTAGAAGAAAATATCAGGAAGCATCTTCAGGAGTTTGTTTTAGGAAATTATTTCTTAGACTTTACCCCCAAAGCACAAGCAATGAAAGAAAAAAAAAAAAGATAAATTTAACTCATCAAAAGTAAAAACATTGTGCCTCAAAGAACTCTATCATGAAAGTAAAACACCAACCTACACAATGAGAAAATATTTGGAAACCATATATCCAATAAAGTTTAATATCCAGAATATGAAGAAATCCTTCACTTTTACAACAACAAAAAACCAAAGAACCCAATTTAAAAATGGAGAGAAGCCTTGAAAAGACATTTCTCTGAAGAAGTATACAAATGGCCAGAAAGCACATGAAAAGGTTCCCAGTGTCATTAGCCACCAGAGAAATGCAAACCATAACTACAATGAGATACCATTTCTTAACCTTTAGAATGATTGCTATTTAAAAAATGGAAAATTACAACTGTTGGACAGGATGCAGAGAGATAGGAAAACTCATTCATTGCTTGTCATAATGTAAAATGGTACAACTGTTACAGAAGAGTTTGATGAATCCTTAGAAATTGATTTACAATATGACCTGGTCAACCACTTAGTAGGTATATACCCAAAAGAATTTAAAGCAGGGACTCAGATATTTGCACATCGTTGTTGATACCTGCCTTAGTCACAATTGCCAAAAAATGGAGGCAACCCAAGTATTCATAAACAAATGAATGAAAAAACATAATTTAGTACATACAGAATACTGTCAGTCAAAAAAAAAAAGAATGAAGTTCTGATACATGTGATGCAATGTATGAACCTTGGAAACATAATGTTGAGTGTAATAAATGAGACACAGAAGGACAAATATTGTATGACCTCACTGATATGAAGAAATTAGGATAAGCAAATTCATAGAGTCAGAATCTAGAATATAGGTTACCAGGGGACTGGTTGGGGATAGGGAATGGGAAGCTAAGGCTTAAAATGTACAGGTTGCCTATGTGGAATGATGGAAATGTTTTGATAATGGATGGTGATGATGGTAGTACAGCATTGTGAATGTACCTTAATAGCACTGAAATATAAATCTGTGTGGTTAAAAGGTGTTACATTTTATATATGGAAACAGAATTTAAAAAATTTAAAAATGTCTTTGGAAAGGCAGTATTTAAACAATCAACCTAAATTAATCCATAGACTATAGTATATAGAAAAAATATATATAAATGTTCTTTCATCAATTGTAACAAATGATCCACAACAATGCAAGGAGCAAAAATTAAATTTTTCTGCTAGTTAAGGTTTTAAAATGACAGGGTCAAGCAAAGTGAAAGACAAGATAAATGGAAAAAAAAGCAGATAAACATAAAAATAAGTTTAGGAAAAGTTATGAGGATGTAAAAAGTAAAGAAAAAGTTCAATGTGTATGGAAACATAGGAAGAAATAAAATGGTGTTTTTAGATTGAGTCCGATTATTAGTGGAGTAAACTCAAGGAAAAATAAAAATATTAAAATTCTTTCAGAAAATATTTAATAAAACAGGAAATGTTTAACATGGAATATACTTATATATTAATATATACTAATTTATACATTTTCTAAAGTACAGACTAAAAAAAAGACTAAATCTAAATCAACAAGATCTAAATGAAAAAAATAGAGCATTTGGTAAATTTCAAACTCACAATGATTGGTGGAATCTGATGTTGATATACATTTTAGACAGAATAAATTCCTATTACAATGAGGATATTCAAATGCTAAACAAACAAGTAATTTCAAATAATAATAATAATGAGTCTATTGAGAAGCATATATGTGAAAATTATTATTCTCAAACTCCTGCATATATTATATTAGACAGTGAGATTAAAAATTAAAAGCAAATATATTTTCAGGCTAACACACCTTCATAGGTTGAAGAATATGAAGTCAAAATGAGGGATTCTATTTTCAGAAGTTGTGATCTTAAAATTACTGAATTTTTTACAGGCAGTTAGAGGCCAAATTATATGACATTTCTTCTTTGAAACAAGAATAAACAGTGGACCTAAAAGGGAATATTCCCTTGTAGGTGTTTTTGTCATCAAAACAAAGTGATAAAGCACATTTTTATTTAAGGTCACTGTGTAAGACCATATGTTTACATCAATGATATAAACAGAATCCTTTCAATGAATAAAACATAAGTTATTATTCAGAAGGCAGAGCACACACAAAAATAAACATATAAGGAACAAAGCTAATTGACAAATGAAAGGTGATTTCAGTATTATCTACTAGAATTCACTGGAGGAGATATCTGAGAATTTGGATTCTAAGATTGTGACTGGAGATAGATGAGAGGAGAGCAAAGATATTCCAGGCAGACAAAGCAGCAGAAGCAGAAGCAAAGGGAACTGCACATGAAAGATTTGGTTGGAACAAATAATCAAAGCTCTCCTATGCAGTAATCTCTGAAAAAAAATGGAGTCATAGTTAAGAAGATGGAGGGCCCTCCATATCAGAGTTCTTTAATTCAGCACATTTGTATAATTGAAAGGCAATTTATTATAAAAATTTCCCAATTACACAAACCCCAAATGGTAACATTGGTACAAATACAAAATTATAATATGATTAAACCAGAATATCTTTGTATCTAACCTTGATTTAGCCAACTTCAACAATCACATGTACCACCTATTCACTCCTAGAATACATTGTAAAAGAAAACAACAAAAATCATATTATGAAATCATTAAAACACAATTAATAGATGGAATTTTAATTACTTTAGTTAAATACCCTTTATATGAGATAAATATAAAAAAATATAAATCTTTCCATTATATACCACTGTTGCATCCCATGTGAACTCTTTCTTAGATCAGTCCAAGTCAAACATTTTTTGAAAAAAAATGTTAAAAAACTTATTTGATGGCTTAAAAAGAGTAAAATTATGTTAAAATACTTCTACTGGGGAAAATCTATAACTATATAAATACTGTTATTTTCAACATTTGGAGTCATAAAGCAGTGCCAAAGTATTGATGCAGTACAAATTATTTATTTTTATGTACCAATATATGTAAAAATGTAAAGTGATTGCATGAATATTTTATAAAGAAGGTATGGATTTCTGTTTTACCTATGTAATTATGATTGATAATTTAATGTGTGTAGTTATATTAACAACATTAAGAAACCATTTTTTATAATTTAAAAATAAGTTTGGGACAATTTTTAAACTTTAAACAAAGACATAAAACTATTGCAGAATTAAGTGCTGATACAGACTTGAGTATATCTCCTTTAATAAAGAAAATAAGGCACTAGAAGAATGCATTTCACAAATTCCATGATAAATGTAAAACAAACAAAGTATATTTCTTGTATTCAAATAATTTAAAGATAATAAAATTTAAAGACAACATTCTCCACAGTCTCATGAAACAAATATTATTAATCAGGTCCTGTCAGACAGAGGGTCTTAGGTGATGATATCAAAATCTTGGTTGAAAACACTGGAAAGGTAGAATGAACAAGATATCTTGAGCTTTACCAGGATTTCAACCTAGCCTTGATGCTGCATAGACTCTCATGGGATGAAGATAATCAGTCACCGTTCCATTAGTCAAGTACAAAGAGTGGTAGACACCTTATGCAGCCATTAAATTTTACATTAAAAATATCATTCAATGCAAAAACTCAAGTCACAAAAAATACAGGAACACTTGATCAAGAACCAATTACAAAAATATTATAAACAGATCCAATGTTGCCTAAATTTTAAGAAGGCTGGAATAGTCTTCAACATCATTATGAATAATATTTTCTTATAAATAAATACAAGGTGTACAAAATATACATAAATGTGAAGCATTTACCAGTGAATTACAAATGCAACAAAACTTCTAATTTTATAAACAATTAGTTTTAACAGAAAATTAGACAGTGGAAGACAATGCAAATGAATTATAAATTAGATGTATAGAAATTTACACATTAAAAATATAAAGGGAAATATTTTTTAATCAAAAAGAGCCTTTGAGAAATATGGGAGACCGAAAACACCTAAAGTATGCTCGCATGAACTTTCCAGAACAGGACGAAATTGTATAGGAGATAGTGGTTAAAAAGGGAAACTACATATCATATATGTTAGTAGAATAAAAATCAAAAGATAAAACATAGAACTCTACAACACAGTGGACCCTTTTGTAGATGATGGACTTTAGTTAATAGTATAAGCATGCTTATACTATAAGTATAGTATAGGTATTCTACTACTCATGAATTATAACAAATGTATGGCACTAATGAAAGGTATTAATTATAGGGTGGTATATGGGTAATAATACTCCAAATGTAAACTATGAAGAATAGTTAGTAGTACTATTTTGATAATCTTTCATCAGTGGTAACAAAGGTAACTTCTGTTTTAAAAAATAGTACAATTATTTTAAAAGGGCTTTCATCAACTGTGGCAAGTGTTCCACACCAATGCAAGGTGTTGGTTGTGGGACAGTGTAGGGAATCCTGTATTTTATTCATGATTGTTCTGTAAATGCAAAATTTCTCTAATAAAGTTTTCCTTTTAAAAGGAAATAGTAAACTACCTGCGGATTCAGGGTTCAAGTACCAATGTTTTTAAAAGACATATGGTGACATCATATGTCTTACACAAAGTGAAGTTTCATAGAGAAGAGCTGATGAAACTTTAATAATGACTTTGGGTGGGCAAGTTTTAGTTTAAAAGTGCTGTA